>PVJN01005524.1:0-81718 GCA_004026805.1 Lasiurus borealis | reverse complement strand
GGGATAGGCCCGGTCAATTTTGGGAAGTGGACTTTACTGAAATCAGGCCAGCCAAATATGGGCTAAGATTTCTCTTAGTTTTTGTAGACACCTTTTCAGGATGGGTAGAGGCCTACCCCACCCGGAGGGAAACAGCCCAAGTGGTGGTAAAGAAGATTATGGAAGAACTTTTTCCTCGGTTCGGACTGGCCCAGGTAATTGGGTCAGACAATGGACAGGCTTTCGTGGCCCAGGTAAGTCAGGCAGTGGCCAGGGCATTGGGGATTAATTGGAAATTACATTGTGCCTATCGTCCCCAAAGTTCAGGGCAGGTAGAAAGAATGAATAGAACCATTAAGGAGACCTTAACTAAATTGACCTTAGAGACTGGCATTCAGGATTGGACTTTGCTCCTGCCTTATGCTCTGTTCCGGGCTCGGAACACCCCCTCGTCCTCTATGTACAATCTCACCCCTTTTGAAATTCTGTATGGCACTCCGCCTCCAATTTTAAAACTGACCCCTAGTGGATATAAACTCTTTGCCTTGTACCCCTTTAATCACCAGGTTAAAGACCTTAGAGGGGATTCAGCAGTTTGTCTGGAAGCCACTAGCTTCTGCCTACCAACCCCAGGAAACCAAAGTCCCCCATTCCTTCCAAGTTGGGGACTCGGTGTATGTGCAGAGACACCAGACACACAGCCTGGAACCTCGGTGGAAAGGACCCTACCTGGTGCTCCTGACAACCCCAACTGCGGTGAAGGTAGATGGCATCGCCTCCTGGATCCATGCGTCTCACCTCAAGCCTGCACTGTCACCGGGATCCGGATGGACATTGGAAAGGACTGAAAACCCTCTCAAACTGCGCATTCGCCGCGTGGGTAGGGCTAAAATCCCTCTCTGAATCCTGAACACTTGAAGCTAATAAGAAAGGGTAGAGGTGGTGGAATTAACTCTCAGGCTGCTGGGATAGAGAAGCCCTAGGCTGGGGGACAGGGGATGGTTGGAGATATCAGAAGTAGTGAAGGTTGAGATCTTTTTGGGCCTTACAGTAAAGAAGGAAAATCTGGGAGGGAGAGCAGTTGTTCCTTAAGTGTAAAAAGCCTGGTTATACAGGATCTCAGATTGCTTGCCTTATTTCCCCTGCTAAAGATAGAGTAAATGGTTGATGGAGAAGAAGGAGGGGGAGAGGGCATCAATGAGGACAGCAGGAAGAGATAAGTTTTTGTTGATTTTGCTAGCTACAACCCACTTTGCAGGCGTCCTTGTTTTCTTGCTTATCTGACCTATACTATTTAACCCTTCCCATACACATAAAGAAAATCTCATTGGCTAATCTAGCAGGGTGGAGTTACTGGATACATCTTGGGCAGTGGTGGAATATTCAGCAAAGGAACTTTAAGCTCAGAAATTCTGGCTATTTACTTGTTAGGAATCATTGAAGGATTGAGATTTCAAAGAATAGGGAATACTGAGTAGAAGGTCTGAGGCATGGCTATGCATTTTTAAAGGACATAGAAAGAAGGTTTAAAGGCTAATTTGGAAGTGAAAATGTAATAAAAGATTGCGTATGTGTTAAGAAGGAGAAGAGAAATGTTGTAAGGAAATCAAATAATCCAGGCCAGTAGGCCAACAAGAGTAAATAATTTGCATTTTGCCTCCCTAAACAGAGGGTAGTTGTGCCAAAGTCTATGCAGATCACACTGGAGTAGAAGAAGAGTCTATGGCCAAACTAAGAAAGCGCCTAGAAGAACGGCAGCGAGAAAGAGAGGCATGGAGGGGATGGTTTGAGTCCTGGTTTACTCAGTCTCCATGGCTCACCATTTTACTATCGGCCGTAACTGGCCCATTAATAGTTTTACTATTAATTAGGCAGCAATACACGGGGGTGCTGAATGAGTCTGATGGTCTCTAGGATTAGAGACCTGCCAAGAAAAAGGGGGGAATGTAAGGTTGCAAAAATCAGGATTGGGCCAGAGTTAACACAGCTCAGCTTAAAATCATATCCCCCAGTTACATCCTGTAATTACAGTCTCAGGGTTGAGAACAGAGACAGGAGACATGCTCCAGATGTCCCAAGGGAGTAACCCAGAGATAACCATCAGTCCTATCCCATTATCGAAGCAGATAATATGCGGAGTCTGTAGATTGTGAGATGAGTGCAGGTATGAGGAAATAAAACTCTGTGTTGACCTTGTATAACCCTGTTGCTTGTCATATAGTATTTGAGCTCAGCTTTGTATGGACTCGGGGCTCTCAGCCTCTGCTCTGTTTTCAGAGTATGTTGTGAGCCCCAGCATGCTGGTGAATAAACCCTTACCCTTTGCTGTTTGCATGAGAACGTCTCTTGGAGCCTTCCTTTGAGCGGCGAGCGTTTCGACCCTAACAATGGGACTCTGTAGCTGTGACTTTTCAGAAACTGCATCATAGAAAGAGGCTGTATTATGTGTGCTATTTTTTTTTTTCAGTATTAGGTTTAGAGTTTTTAAATGTGAGTTTATTAAATGGTAATGGGCCTATAGACTGGTTTAGCTGGTGTTTTACATCTATATTGTGAAATACTTATCTTAATTTTGGCTAGTTTACCAATTAGATCCTGAGAAAGGATCTGGGGTGTTTATCTAAGGCATCCCTTGGGATAAACTTTAACCATGAAGGTGTTGGGACATTTAAGTAGTTGCTAGTGAAGAGGCTACTCTACACAAGCAAAACCAAGGACAGGCTTAGGACCAAAAACACCAGAAGCTTTAATTTAAATTTTAAGCTACACAAAATAATTCAACTAACTGCTGGAGGAATTACACTACATGAAATATATGCAGTTGCAAATCATACAGCACTTTATTACTCACACAATTACTGGTGCTGTGGGTACAGGCTTAGTGGGGATCTTGGTGGTGCTGTCCTCTGGGGTCTGGCAGCTGGGCTGGTCTGGTCTGGATGCAGGGGCCAGCATTCCTCACCCGAGAACTCCATCTCATCTCAATTGGGAGGTACTAGCCATTCTTCTGTAATCTGGCAGGAAGAGGAGCGTGGAGCAGAGTTGCTTGCCGGACTGACAGAAGGACTTGCCTTTGTGACTGTCTTGACAGGAGGGCACATTAGTTGGTCTTGACGCCCATTTTTAAAGTCTGTTTAGTGGGTGAGATAAATTTCTCCTTTTTTCCTCCAACCACAGTCCAGCTGGCTATTAATGAATTACGTCAATGCATATATGTTAATCTCAAACAGGGCGAGGGAGATTCATGTGGTTATCTAGGGAGAGTACATCACTCACTCAAATAACCACTCTGAGTCAGTAACTGAAGTTCAAATCCTTATTTATGAGGTACACATACTTCAGGGCAGTGGGGAATGTGTCCTTAATATCACATTTTAAGTTTCAAGGAAAGTTAATTTAAATATTTTAAAACCTTCTTAACATTTTTTAGGCATTTTAAAAGCATTTTTAAACATTTCTATATATTACTACAACAGCTAACATTAGGCCAAGATAGACTGAAAGGACTGGGGCTGGGTTAGGGAGCCTTGGTTCCCTAGTCCTCCATAGCCATGGTGCATTGTATTGTTTAGGCTAAGGCCATATGTTTTATGAGATTTTCCTGATCAAATTGTTACATAGAAAGTTAGACATGAGCAGTAAGGGTCCTGAATAGGGGTCAGTCCAACAGTGCCTTCAGACCACTTCTCTAGGGTGGCCCAGAAGCCAGTAGACCATCAGCGGTCAGGTTTGGAACCAACAAGTTATTGGCCCAGAGGAAAACAACATAACCTCAATGTGACCTTACCAGGATCCTGGACTAATTGTAATACAATTGGTATTGTGGTTTAAACCTCTACCTCATGGGTTTTCTGTACAAAATATGGGTAAAGGCATGCATAGAAGAAATATATAACCCTTTTCTGTCAATCATCCTGAATGAAAATGAAAGTCTCCATCCAGAAAATCCTCATTTAAACCATATAACCCAGGAGTTTGGGACCAGTGTTTCTCTCCACTGGCCCACTCTTTTTTTAAGTGTATCTTCAATAAATTCCATTTTGCTTTTATTTTCATTGACCTTTGTTATAGTAATAATAATAAGGATAAAACATAAATATAAAATAAGAATTAGGTGTGACATATTAGAGAGTGGAATGGAGTGTGAACACCCTTAAAAGAGATGTGTATGTAAGAGATAAAGAAGTTTGTGCCCCACATGTAAGACCAGATAGCAGAACACCTGGGACCAGCTGATAAGACACACTGAAGATGTCTGCTTGAGCACATAAAAGAGAACAAGCTCCGAAGGAGATTAGAGTCTCTTGTCTGTTCCTCCATAGATCGTTGCTCTCCGATCCCCTTCCAGCATCCTGCCTGAACTCTGCGCTCTGTCGTGGACCCTGGGTCCCAACCTGAGCCACAAGCCGAGGCCTCTACAAGACGCCGAGCTGCAGCTGCAACATCCAACATCCAGTGTGTGTGTCTGTCAGCGCGGGTCTCCGGATGGCCTGCCGAGGTTTTGGAAACCACCAGGACTCTGGTAAACAAACCTCGTATGATTCGTGCATTGACTGTCTGTCTCCTGTGTCATTTATGCTCGGCCAATATTTAATAAGTGCCTTGAGTCATCCGTATAAGTCCAATCTATTGGCAGAGGATACTCTTGGCCACCTGTGTTTGTGTCCTTAGATAAATTCTGGGACAACCTTAAAATGTTTCCTGCATTGATGAGAAGAAGTGAGGTCCCAGCTGGTAATCCTGACCAGTAACAAAAAGTCGTTTTCATACTTTATATTGATTGGGAGATAATAGAGTTTTTTAAAAATGTATATTATGCAAAAATGATCCTAAGAAAAGGTTTTGTGACTAACGAAAGGGAAAGTCAGAAACTGATGGGCAGATAGGTGCATTAGTGTTATAGGTACCAGTAACACCAGAAAAGGTGTTATCAAACAGAATCTTGAGTTGAAAGGAGTGGGTTGTTCCCTCTTCAGTTCTTGTTGGTCTTGTAGGAAGGAATTCAAATGAGTGAAGCTAAGTCAATTTATTAAAAAAGTAAAGTAACTACATTTCTTAAAGAAGCAAGGCAAGCAAATCTATACATCTGAATCTTGAGCATTTTTATATCGGGATGGGAAATACAAAATGTTTAGCTCTGATATATATTCATATATATATATGAAGCATTAGACAGACTTCCCATCTAGTCTGATAAATAAGCCTGGTGGGGATTTAAGTAGTTATATACACTTTTGTCTGTGGGTTTCAAGGTTCCTCTGCCAGGTATTTTGGATATAGACTAGTTTTCAAGGCACCCCTTGTACTTTGTTGTGGCTTTTCCAAGAATTTATAACAAAATCTGGTGATTTTATTGTGGCAAGTCCCAAAACTGCTCACTTCTTTCTTTAGTGGGTGAGATAAACTCCTTTTTTCCTCCCTCCTTTCCTGCTTCTGCCTTGGCAGTTCCAGGAATATTTAAGTTGTGTATTCTTTGATTAGGGAGTAGAAGCATTAAAACTCCCTCTCCTTTTCTACATTCTTTGGTTAGTGAGGAGAGGGAGTAGCCATTTGCTCTCAAGTATCCTCAATTGGGAAACATGAGATCTTGCTGAAAACTGGCTGTAAACTGCCCAAACTGTTTGGCTATGTTTAATTTTTATTTAATTTTTATTTTTTGATCTTAGTTTTCTTTTTCCTACTTCTCTGGTATTTTCCTAGTTTCTTATTCTCCTATAACATTAGTATAAAATATAAAGGATATTTGTAATTTCAAAGTGGGATTTTTAGAGACAGAGAGCCAGTTTAGGCATGCTAATGCACTAAAGTGTGATAGATTATTTCCCGGTTATTTAGGAGATGAAAAACTAGTGGAATGCTCCAGATAGAAGAATTTGTGTTTCTGAACTGAGTTATGAAACTAGCACCCTAACAATTTATTTCTCTATTTCTTCACTTTGCTTCTTTTAAATATAATGTAATTGAAACATTTAACTGAACAAGGATAATAATCTAATTTTGTATATTCTGATTTTTTAAAATATTTTGGAGAGTTTGACACTTTGTGCATAAGAATAAAATCTTTAATATAAAGTTGTATCTTATGAATTGTGTAAACTATATGATTGTCTGAAGGTTATTTGCTTTACAGAAAGGACCAGGGAGTGTGAAGTACATGGAATTCACAGATCTTTTCTTTTTTTAAAAAATATATTTTATTGATTTTTTACAGAGAGGAAGGGAGAGAGATAGAAAGTCAGAAACAACGATGAGAGAGAGACATCGATCAGCCACCTCCTGCATGCCCCGCACTGGGGATGTACCCGCAAGCAAGGTACATGCCCCTGACCGGAATCGAACCTGGGGCCTTTCAGTCCACAGGCCGACGCTCTATCCACTGAGCCAGACCCGTCTCGGCCACAGATCTTTTCTTAACTTATAAGCTAGTGGGCACTGCATTTTGAGAGTGTTGGTCAGTGATTCATTCTGCAGTGAAGAGAGGAATAGGTACTTCCTGAGCTAAAAATATTTCCCTGGGACTAGGCTAACATGAGAAAGCCAGCTATAGTCAGTGACTCATTTGTTTTCTGAAATAGTCATCATAATAAAAATATTTTTGATCCAGGACTCTGCTTTCAATGAAGCAGTTATCAGCTGAATCTTGAGCATTTTTATATCTGGATGGGAAATACAAAATGTTTAGCTCTGATATAAATTCAGGGGACAAGTTCCTCTATCCATCTCTTTTAAATATTTTTTGAGTCAGGTAGGGAACTCTAAGATCATCTTCAGGCTTTATGCATTGCTAAAAGGACTCCCAGAACACAGAAAGCTGTCATACTTATGGTTATGGTTTATTACAGGAGAAGGATCAAAATAAAGGTGCATGGGAGAAGTCCAGGAGGAACTAGACAGAAAGCTCAGGTGACCCCTCCCAGTGAAGTTGTCCAAAAACCTGTTTAATTCTTCTAGCAATGATGTCCCAACATGTATGAAGTATTGCCAACCAGAGAAGCTCATATGGAGCCTTGGTGTCCAGGGTTTTAATTTGAGGTCAGCCACATAAGTATAAAGTATCTGCATGACTGATCTTAGGTATTCAGTGTCTGGCTCCCTCTTCCCAACCCAAAAGTCAAATTAACACAGGATGCCCCAGGACTTCAGGCAAACAAAAACTGTCATTGTTAGGTCAAACTGAGAGAAAATGTCTAAAAACTCGGGAATATATAGATAGTTTTATAAAGCAAGATTTCCAAAGGATCAGAGTCTATTTGCCAAGAGTTGATCAAGGGCTTATTCTCCTGAAGTCAGGCCTTCCTTTGGAATGAGCAGGGTTTGAGCAACAAGTACCTGATAAGTTAATTCTTTACTGTACAACTTCCATCTTGAAATTCATCAGAGACCAGTGTCACAAAGATAAACACAACAGAATGGAAATTCAACGTTTGCACTTTCTATCTCAACTCCCAATATTTTTTTTCCTCTTTTTCTCTTATCCTAAACCACCTACCTTCAAATCAAGGCAGCCTTTTTTCCTAGTCCTGGTTTGGCTCTCTGAAATAATGATTGCTTTTTTAGTTATAATCTATTAGCAGACAGAGATAAAATTTATGCGTATTTTCCATTATTGGGATTTTGTAAGGATATGTTAAAAGATACAACTAGAAATACTTTCCCTCTGAATGAAAAGGGTGCTGGATGATTCTAAAGAATAATGCACACAGAAGTTTCTTGCTGCCTATATATCTTCATTTTTCCTTCATTTTCAATTTTATAAATAAATTTTTTAGCTGCTCCCAAGATAGCAACATACAATGAGAGTTTTCACTTACTATGAATAAGAAAAATTACAATTTGCCAATCAGTTATTCTAAATGTAATAAGTATAAAGACAGCTCACTGCCTCCAAGCAGTGGTAGTGTAAAATGGTATTATTATATGCTGGGTGTATATAATTCCAGACATTGTTGACTGGAATTAGAAGAGCTGCTATTAACTCACTTGCAAAATAATTTTTAAAAAGCTAAATACCTCAGTGATGATTCCAGATACCACAGCTTCTGAAAATCAAAATACAAACAAAACAAATGGAAGTATTGTGTCTATTTTACCATAATGAAAATCAGACTTTTTGGAAGCTTGTGTGTGTGTTGGAGATGAAGGGAGAGTGGTTTACCACACAAATGCTGATTAAACCCACTTGGTACTCACTTTTGGGAAGCTCACTGCTATAGTCAAGCAATGATCTGGCTGACAGGGAGAACTAGCTCTCAAACTAAAATCTAGGCTTAATTTCTCAGGAGCAAATTCCATTTAATTTAACAATTCCCAGTTGCCTTGAAAGAGTATTGTGGACTTTGGAAGAGGCTTTTAGGTTTTATTGTCCTCTTGTAACTTTTATAATCAGTACTTGAATTATACAAATCTCAAGAATTATCCTATATAATAAAAGGCTAATATGCACATTGACCAAATGGCAGTTACAACCGGTCTATATGACAAGCATTGACCACCAGGGGGCAGATGTTCAATTCAGGAGCTGCCCCCTCGTGGTCAGTATGCTCATACAGGGGGAGCAACGATCAGCCGGAAGCTGGGCTCATGGCTGACTATCGTAGCCACAGTGGCAGGAGCCTCTCTTGCTTCTGCAGCAGCGCTAAGGATATCCAACTGTGGGGAGTGGGCCTAAGCCATCAGTCAGACATTGCCTGGGGGCTCCCAGATTGCTAAAGGGTGCAGACTGGACTGAGGAACCCCGCCCCCAGTGTGTGAATTTCATGCACTGAGCCTCTAGTATTAAATAATGCCAAAAAAGAATAAAGTGATATTATGGTGCTCTTGTCTGATTCTGAGAGTTAGTCCTAAGTCCAGTGCTTTGAAAACCAAGATAACCAACTTTCATTGTGTTTTGTATTATAACTGAAGAGAAGGCTCAGGGACAGTTTATGTGTTCTGGAGATTTCAAGGGCTTTTTAAGGGGCTGTATTAAAGAGAAACCCAGGCCTAGCATGTAGATGTGATTACTAAAGCTCCAAGGCAATTTCAGAGCCTCAAAACCATACAGATATATGATAACCTGAAGCTTTTCTACCACTCTTCTTTCATGGCCTCTTGTGTACTGCTGTGGAGGCTCACTGCAGCAGGGACCCTCCAGGTGAGCACAGTGGGACAATCCAGCAGATAAAGGAAATGAGTCCTTGATATCCATTTCCAACAGCATTGGGGTGAATAGTTAACCACTGAAATTGTTTCTCCTCTCCTTTTTCCAATGGACATCATTTGCCATTATTTTGTTTTCCTTCTATCTCTGAAAATGAAAGTTCAATTATTAATTGGTCATAGATTGCTAGATCTTGAGGAGAGATGGCTAAACCAGATGGAAAAACATTCATAACAGTCAGAAATTCTGAGTTTATTAGAATTTGGATCATGTCCTTTGGGAAAATGTTGTATATAAATATTTGCATCATGTCAAGTGAAATAATTTTATATTTATATGTATGAGAAAAAGGATTGAAACATGTTTGGAGGTTAAGGGTGATGAACATAATAGATGTCTCCTGGTTTTGTTTGCCCAGAATCAATTTCCTATTAAAAAAAATAATAATACCTAGTATGTATGTGGCAAGTAGGGAGCATTAGTATATACCATAGCAGAAGCAGCTAAATTGTCTCCTCCTCTGTAGAAGGGAAGTGTAGTAGACCAGGCCTGAGCAGTCATGCTTCTGGACTCGGAGTTTGATTCATGTAAGGACACATGACCCATTCCAGAGTTTATGTACATTAAGTTGGTTAAATGCTGAAGAGGTGACTCTTGTGGCCATCAAGCTCCTCCCATGCTCATCTCCTTTTTGAAGGTATGAAGAGAAACACAGATTCCTGTACATGCCCTTTGATCACCCATTCAACCATGTTTCAATCCAGATCTCCCACTCTACATTCTGGTGTATAAACTAATGATTTTCCTATTTTTACTTTAGATGGTTTGAATTGATTTTTGAACTTGCATAACTATAAGAGTACAGCAAATACTGAGATGGATCTTGACAGGAATCTCTGAAACTGTTTCCTTCTCTAAAAGTGAGTTGATAAACCTACATGGCAGGATTGCTATGGGAATTAAAAATGCAATATGTACATTAAGGATAGAATTGGAAGGTTCTTTAACACACTGTGTCCTATGTAGACATATATTATCCAGTGAATATTTCTTTCCCCTTGTGTTTCAGGAATTTAAAAAATTATTATTATGTATTGGTTTCAGCTGTATACTTAGAGATTAGACAATCATATACTGTACATAGTGTTTCCCATGATATTTCCAGTTACCCAGCTGGTACCATACATTGTTATCACAATATTATTGACTATATTTCCTATGAGTTACTTCCTCATAATTACTTTGTAAGTACCTGTTTGTACTTCTTAGTCCCTTCACACCTTTCTTTTTTAAAAAATATATTTTATTGATTTATTACAGAGAGGAAGGGAGAGGGATAGAGAGTCAGAAACATCGATGAGAGAAAGACATTGATCAGCTGCCTCTTGCACATCCCCTACTGGGGATGTGCCCACAACCAAGGTACATGCCCTTGACCGGAATTGAACCTGGGATCTTTCAGTTCATAGACCGACGCTCTATCCATTGAGCCAAACCGTTTTCGGCCCTTCACACCTTTCACCCAGTGCCCCAACCCACCTCTCCTCTGGCAAACACCAGTTATCTCTCTGTATTTGTGAATCTGTTTCAATTTTGTTTGCTTGTTTATTTTATTTTTTAGATTCTACAGATAAGTGAAATCCTAGGATCCAACCTGAGTGATATGATGATCAACTCTTGCCCAAAGGGTCAGAGTGCATGGCTCTTTAGCTAGCTTTGCAATAGGCAATTCCAGGCCCCTGAGCAGGCTTTCGTGATGCTCCTTTGTGCTATCATAGGACTCCAAGTTGCTGTAGAATGCATTGTTTCTTGCTGCTATCTTCCTAGTTCTTTAACTAGTCTGACCTTACATAACAGACTTTATATCTCTTGGTGTTCAGTAGCATTTATTTATCTCAAAGATATCCTCTGTGGATTACCCTTTTAGGTGTTTGAATGACTTTGGGAAACTATTCAAATTAGGTACCCTGTATTTCCTAAGAGAAAGGCTACCTTCTTTGTTTCCTTTGTTCAATCCAGGTGAATGGAGCTCCACCATTTTCAACTTGTGGTTTGTAAGGCCATTCTGGTCATTCCCATTCTGGCCAGTAAGAAGGGGAGAGACTGGAAGTCCAAGATCATAGAATTCTTCTTAAGCATGAGATCCAGAAATTACAAACATTGCTTCTGCTTGCATCCCATTAATGAGAGCTTCTCATTGTAAAAGAAGATGAGAAGTATAGCCCTTACTGTGGTCTAGACACTGTTCTATTACTATGGAGAAAGGGAAAGGGTGGTGGGTACCTAGCAGATATGTATGTATATATCTCCTTGAATCTCTAAAGGAGAACCATGTATTATATCATAAACTCACTTTTCTCTTGAGTTTGTAAATATGTGGAGCTAATTTGGTGCCCTCTTATTATAACTCACTTTAATTTTTTGATATGTTTATTCATTACTCTGAACTGGTTTTTTAACTCCCTTTTTACTTCTAATGGTCTTGTCTGTCATACATTTTAATATTTAAGCCCTCTGCAATCATTTTAGAAAGGGGAATATAAATAATGAATGGAATAACACAATGCAGTGAGGAATCTTCCCAAAGAGCAGTTAATGTAAGAAGAGTAAAAATGTAACTGTGTTTGGTAAATTGAAATTGATGAGCTGCAAGAAGTGTAGTGGAATACTTTTGTAGGACATTATAGCAAACAGTGATGAACATACAATTTAGGTAGTCTAGCAACTAAGAAATGGGGTCACCCTGTGTGAGAGGCAAAGTTACATATCAATAGCTAATCACCTTATGCCATAACCCATAAAAATTACTTTGTTTTTGTGCTACTAGATGATATATTTTAGAGTATAAGAATGAGTTGTTCATTTATTAGCAAACTCCATCAGAAATTTTAAAATTAGTTTTGAGTACTTAATATGTGCTTGGCACAGTGCTAATCTCCATGGGAGATATAAAACATTGTTCCCTTCCTTAAGGATCTTTCACTCTTATGATCCAGAGAGTTATATACTGTCCTGCAAAGTATTTCCAGTCAGCCTTATAACCCTGCCTCTAGCCAATGCTTGGCACTAAGTGGACCCTCAGTGACTAATGCTAAATGAATGAACAGTATTAGGATGTCACTGAATGCTAAATTGAAATTTGGAATAAGAATTATGAGTTTCAGAATATTCAGATTCCTACTGATGTTTTGTATTCCAAGGTTTTGCTTTTATGCACTAAGAAAAATGAAAACTTGACATGACAGGGAAATTTAATGTAAAACTCTGTTTAATAGCTCCTTTTAGATTTATTTGTCAATGAACATATCTCTTGACTATGTTTCTTATAAGTGTGAGAAAACATATGCCTTATTCACATAGCAGCCCTTTGTCTAGGTATTTATGTTTCTTCACACAAAGGGTTCTAGAATATTCTCCAAGAGTTCCATTGCTTCTTTGGCAAGACCGCCTTTTAGAACTCCTTATTGTTGCTTTCTGGCCTCTATTCATGGAAGACATCTTCTTTCTACTTCAACTCTGCCATCAGAAGTGCTCATGTGTCATGCAATAATGTCATGCATTAGTGGGAGATGATATTCCTGTTCACTCCTATTTAGTGTCTCTCCAGCTGGTGATCCTTTCAATGGAAGAATTATGTTTTGCTGTGTGGAATGGGGTATGGACACATGACTTGATTTTTCCTGGAAAATGTAAAAGGAAGTAACAAAAACTTTGGTAGTAAAGTCCTGGTTTACCATACTGTATTGTCTTTTACTCTTGTTATAAAGATTGGTAATGTTATAGATAGAAGTTGCTTGAGTATCATGAGCTACTGTGTAATGGACTAAAGCTTTTTCTTGTTTGAAATAAATATATAGTCTGAATAAGAAATAAATCATTGTTATTATAATTAGAGATTTGGTGATCAAGTTTGTTATCTCAATATAACCTAATGACATGCCTTATCAGAATTTCCAGATTACCTCAATTCCAGTGGTTTCATTTATCTCACATATTGCCTAGAATCTTGTGGTATATCACTATATTTTCTTACTAGTACTCTCATTATCAGTGTTTTTATTTTATTTTATTTTATTTTATTTTTTTCAGATATATTCTGTTAACCCTGATTTGGATCAGCCTCCTGCCTTCTCTACTCCTGAGATACTGGATTAACTCAGAGTTGAAGAAACTGATATCAATAGATAATCTCCACTGTAATTTGCAAACTCAGTATGTCCTTAATCAGATCCTCTTATATTTCTCTACATCACCTTTTCCAAACCTTTACCACCCTCTTCAAAATATCTACCCTGTCACTAATGCCTTTTCTTTCAACAAACAAATGTTTTCCCATATAGAAAAAACATCTGTCAAGACATTTGAATTACCTTGTTGAACTGCATTTTTATCCATATCAGTTTATCTATATCTGTTCTACCATTAATTGAGAGGAGCTATCTTTTGATATCTAAGCCTAACTAATAATGCTTTCACTGGTGATCTTGATTACATCAATGCTGATTTTTGTTTTGTTGTTCACTCTCATCTCTATACTTCAAAGTGTATTCACTACACTTCGAAGTATAGATATAACTGAACCATCATAGACACTGTTCCTCTATTTTTTGTTACTTCCCTCACTACCAGGCTCTTCAAAGGATGTCCCACAATTGTTGTCTTATCTTTTTAAGGACCAGTCTCAGCAGCCCATTTTAATCTGGTTCCAGCTCCACTATCAGGGGGATGGATGGGAAGTTGTTTGTTTATACTTTACTTGTCTTTTACAACATTCATATAAGTCATTCTTCTTGAATATCTCTTTTTCAAAGCTTTCAGTGATGTCACTACCCTGGCTTTTTTTTTTTTTTTTACCTATGTGAGGTTTCTTCTCAGTAATACCCCACCCCCCTTTTTTTCAAGTCCACATTTTTTATGATATTCACCTCCCTTTGACCATAATTTATGTTTACTAAGTTAGTTTCTGATTATAATTTGGTTACCCAAGTAGGTTTGCCTTAGGGATACAATGTTTTGGTCAAGAGACTTCAAGTAAACTTGAAAATCTGTTATAATTATTATTGTAACAATTAATGAGCATTTTAACTTTCCTATCAGTATCTCCTATGACTGATAAGAGTGATTCACTCTCCGGGAAACTGCTAATCTCAACCTTTCTAGAAGGGAGCAGATGCTGAGAAATGGTGACTAGAGCATGACAGTGTCACACTAGAAGGCTTAAGTAAAGCAAAAGGACTTCTAAAGGAAAGTATCCATCTTACTTCTGTGTAACTGCATACATAGACTTGTCAGAGAAGTAAAGTAGATGGTTTAAGGGGTTAAAAAAACGAATGATCAATGATTGATATATTATGGGGCTAATGCGTTGTGTTTTTTTAATGTAGGTACTAATAAAATTTAAATATATTTTATTGATTTTTTACAGAGAGGAAGGGAGAGGGATAGAGAGTTAGAAACATCGATGAGAGAGAAATATCGATCAACCACCTCTTGCACACCACCTATTGGGGATGTGCCCGCAACCAAGGTACATGCCCTTGACTGGAATCGAACCCAGGACCTTTCAGTCCGCAGGCCGATGCTCTATCCACTGAGCTAAACTGATTTTGGCAGAAATTTAGAAATCTTCATCTCATGGGCCCTACTAGTATAGTGCCTGGCCTTAGAAGATACTATATAAATGTTTGTTGACTGAACAATAAAATATTATCTACTTAGAAACTTAAACTTTTGTCTGCATGTAGACTCCTTCAAAACTAAGGCTATAATATCTACCCTGTTGAATGGATGCTTTAAAGACAACCAAAAAGCCTATCTCGTATATAATTTAAAAAATTCCATGAGCTGGCCATTATAACATTTTTACTTTTTAGTGTTTTTAACATACTCTAAGAGTCCATTTCCTCACTCAGTTTTAGTAAGAAACATGCTTTTGTTTCTCTGGGTTTTTATATTGGTGTTTGGATACGTTACCTGACATGAATATCCAGCTTAAGTTGTGCTCTTGGGATTTTGAAGGAAAAATTCCTCTGACATGTTATATTAATCATAAAAATTAAAGCTAATTTAAAGGCTGAATTGTTAGATTTGAACAAGGATATTTGATTTTTCACCCTATGACAGAATAAAACAGGAAAGTTTGAAAAAAAATAGTAATTGTGTTTTATAGATATTGTATCCATATATTTTTGGCAGATCTTATATTGGCTGTAAATAAGTAATAAATAGTACAGTAGCATGGGAAGTTGAAAGCTTTCCTCTGAGAATAGTGATGACTCATCTTTTTCATTGCTAGATTTAAAATGATGAACACTTGTTTTGAAAAATGTAATTTTCTCTCTTGCTTTGTTTGATTAAATGCAAAAATTCTAAAGTGAAACAATCTTTAAGACTGCAAATTTAAACTTAAAAAAGTCAGATAATGGAAAAGTAAAGGTTTTGATAGCAATGTTAACTCATCCATTGCATATAGATTGTATTTTGCATAACTAATTAGGCAATTTAAGCATTGGGTGATATACCAGTCAGATATCTTTCCTTCCCCACCCCCTTCAATCTATGGCTATTTTAAACTAGCCTTTCTATATGCATCATTTACTAAGAGCCAAAAATACTTTTTAGAATAATCTAGTGTTAGTATTTCTTTCTGAGAAGTTGCATTAATTTTGAGAATAACCCCATGTAGTCTCAGATCAGCACTATGATGACCAGTTTTTCTTTAGTATATTTTCTCTGAGTAATGCTATGAACTTTAATACATGAATAACTAAAATAGTAAAACAATTGAGAGATATCTATAATAAGATTATTGGAATATTTTTCCAATAGACCACAATTTAATGGTCTTTTTAGGAGTTTAGAATAAATTTCCTGACAGAGACTTAAAAAAAAAAATCATAGTGCAACAGAAAGAGTCTGAGTTTTACAACTAGAACACTTGTGTTTGGATCATGATCCTGTGATTTAATAGACATGTTACTTGAGATAATTTATTTAATTTTTCTAAGTACAATAGGGAAGGAGGTTGTGATATTAAAGATACTAAATGTTAGTTTCTTATTTCATTTCATTATTATTTCTGTATTATTTTCACAGAGAATAGAGTTATAATGATGTTCCAGCAACACTTGAATATTTTCCCTCTTGCCATTCCTGTACAAATTAGCCTGACATGTTTCCTGATGTCATGGACATTTGACATTTTGTAGATTGTTGGCCATATAATTCTCTCCCTTCCTTCAAATGGCCCTCCTCTAATATAGTCTCCACACTGCTGTCATAATGGTATTCTTGAAGCACATACATGATCAGTTCATTCCCTTGGTTTAAAGGATCCTATTGTCTTCAAGACAAAGACCAACATTTGCCCTGCATTTCTGCCTGAGTCCTCCATATTAGTCTCTGTGTCTATACTTCTCTGTACACACAGTTGCTTTGCTTGGTATGCCTTTCCCTGTCTCATCCTTATGCTACAAATTTTAATTTATTCCAAATTATTTGGCATGGTGTGACTTCTGGAAAGCTTTGTTGGCTTGCCTCTGCCTGAATAATGTGTCCTTACTGGAGTTGGGAGGAGTTATTTTCTTAGCATCCTCTTTTATGATTCTTATTATTTGTATTGTAATTGTCTTTCTACTTATTAGTAGACATCCTTGGATTAGATGTCCTTGAGGTTAATGCCAGCATATTATTCATCTCACTAACTTCAGGGAAGGCAAAATACATAATAAACAGTAAATGCTCAATAATAGTTTTACTGTAATACAGAGGTCTATGTAACTTGAATGATTGAGATCTGTTGTCCTTTGCAGTTGTATTCTATAAGTACCTTGGAAGCAAGCTGAGCTCATCTCAATATCCTTCCCAAACAAAAATTCCTCAACAATGTATAATATTTTTGGAGAGGAGTAAGGATAACAAGTAAGCAATGGTGTTTATTTGTGGAGTTATTTCTACTGTAATTCAACTTATTTTTTAAATTATAAATTATAACAATATACATACTTTGTTGCTTTAAATAATCAGCACCCCAAAGTGAATTATTTCTTTTAGGTTCTCTTTTAAGGAGAATGGGCCAATTCGTGTCAACCATTGTTCCATGGCAATTTCATAAGGAAAACTATTAGTTATGTTTTAATTTCTAAATTCCATATTTATGAATGCATAATAGAAGTTGTGACCTCTGCAGCTAGCTAAAGATCATAGTTAGTCGTATGAGCCACCTGTCAACCCTATGTCAGGATTTGACACAGGCAGTAGAAGAGCTATTTAGTAGTCCACTAATATTAGGGCTTTTCCCAGATAGACATGGATTTCCTATCTTTAATTTGTAATGTAAATGCCATGGGCAAGGTTTCTTGCTTTAGGTCAAATGGAGGTCAGGGGAACTACAAATTTAATTTTTTGGGTGCAGAGGCAAGAGGGTTAGGGTGGATTTTTCTTAAAACCTCTGTCCATTTTCAAATAAAATTTTAAGTACTAATTTTAATTAGGCATTTTAAAACCAATTAATCTACCAATATTCCTCATTTATTCAGGTAACAAACTGCTCATTATAGCATAGATAATAAACTGATGAATGAAATAAAATCAGAAATATGGAAACATGGAACAGACTGATGAATCTCAGATGTAATGGGGTTGGGGAAGCAGGAAGAGGTTAACCAAAGAACTTACATGCATATATGTATGGTCCATGGACACAGATAATAAGATGGTGAAGTCTGGGGTGATATTAACTTATAGCACCAGCTGGCTGTGAGTGATAGAAGATCTGGTTATGAAACTGTAGATCTAGGCTAGTTGGCCAAGGAATCAGTTGGCCTACTGCCAGCAAACTTTGGAATCCTTAGAAAATTCAATGTGGCTTTGCACTCAACCTGTTGATGTACAATCAGTGCAGTTTCTAAACTGAGTGAATTCATAGATGGGATTTTATCTTATACTTTATCTAAAAATCTTTTCATATAAAGTCTCCTATTTACTAATACTCTCACAAACACTGACAAGAGGAAGCAGAGATGGTTTTAAGACAAATAAAGGACATATTTCCTATTGTTAAGTATTTCAAATATTACAAATAGCATGTATGTATGTTTAAGAAGATAGTTACAGATGAAATAAAATCCCCTGCTTAGTTTTTTCATCCCACTCTTCTCCTATACCAGAGTCAAGATTCTCTTAAATTTTATGTTTACTCTACATATGTAAGATTTTATACTATTACTATGAATGTATTTAGCCAAAATTAAATAAGTACTATTTTGCATGATTTCAAGCTTTATAACTGGCACCACACTGCACATAGCTTTCTTCCTTTCCACCCTCTAAAGAATACATTTCTGAGACTGTGTTATTGGGCTATCTTATACTTATCTAATCTCCTGTTAAAGGTCATTTAAATAATTTTCAATTAATTTTGATATTAAAATTATGCTTTTTATACATTCATTCATTAAACAAATATTTATTAGATATCTAATGTGATAGACACTGTATTAGATATTGAGTATAGAGCAATGAATGAAACAGACAAAAATTCATATTTTATAGAGGTTATATTCTAGTAGGAGGAAGGATACTACAAATATGATTAAAGGCACAGTATTTTAGGTAAGTGATAAGTGTTTCAGAGAAAAATGATGCATCAAAGGAGGATAGAGAATGCTAGAGAGAGGGATGGTGTCATGATTTTTTTAGAAGCTGATTGGGCAAGAAATCACTGAGAAGGTGACATATAAATATAAATCTGGAGGCAGGAAAAGTAAGTCCTGGGGCTCATTTTGGGGAAAGCACTTCAGCTAAACAGAGCAGCAAATGCAAAAGTCCTAAAGAGAGAGTTTTTGGGTAAGATCAAGGAATATCAAGAGAGCCAATATGATTAGAGAGGAGCAAATCAGGAGAGATTGATAAGAAGAGAGGTCAGAGAAGGAATAGGGATCCTGACATTTCTTATTGTTAAGTATTCCAAATAACATTATGTATGTATATTTAAGAAAATAATTACAATTAAAACTGAAGCCTACTTTTTAGATAATTATGATGGTGATGTTTTTTTTTTCTTTTTCTTGAGATGGAATATTATTGCAGGGTTTTGAGTAAAGGAATAATAAAATCATCCTGTCTTTAAACAAGATCTCTCTGGTTGCTGATTTGAGAATATATTATAGATAGACAAAGGTAGAAGCAAGAATACAAATTAGGAAGCTGTTCATTCATCTAGGTAAAACATGATAAGGGCTTAGATCAGAGTGATGCAGTGGAAGAGTGAGTAGTGGCCAAATTTTGCATATATGTTAAATATTAGTCAATAAGATTTCATGATGAATTTGATGTAGACTATGACAAAGGAAAAGATTATCATTCAAATGGGAAAGATGGAGCTCGGGTATGTAATGAAAAGGGTGGGAAGGTCAGATTCTTTTGGAGATCAAGGGTTTAGATTGGATGTATTAACATTGAGATACCTTTAGGTAGCTAAATGAAGATTCAAATAGACAGTTGTACATACAACTTGAGATATACATTTGAGAGAATTAGTATGTCACTGATAGTTCAAGTCCTGATTGAGTGGATATAGAAAAAA
The DNA here is from genome assembly GCA_004026805.1 of Lasiurus borealis. NCBI lineage: Eukaryota > Metazoa > Chordata > Mammalia > Chiroptera > Vespertilionidae > Lasiurus > Lasiurus borealis. The sequence continues at coordinate 62,015 of PVJN01005524.1, read as the reverse complement.
GAGGAGAAAAGATATAGGACTGAGACCTGGGGCAGTCTAACATAAAATATCAAGGAGATGAGAAAGGTTCCACAAAGAAGACAAAGAAGGCATGGCTGGTGGGGAAGTAAGAAAATCATGAGAATGTATTGCCTGGAAGCCAGATTAAGACAATGTTTCATAAAGGAGAGAGTGATGAGCTTTGTAAAATATTGCTAACAGGTCAAATAAGATGAAGGTGGAGAACTATTTGTTGGGCAATTTGGACATAATGGGTGACTTTTATACATGTAGTTTTAGTGGAGTGAAATCAAGATCATTTGCCTCAGTAGGTTAGACTAAATAGCTCCAGAATAGAGGAGGAATTGGAGATAATTCTTTTGAGGAATTTTGCTATAATGGAGAACAGAAAATAGGAATAAATTCAACTTAAATTTATTTTTAAGATGGGAGAAATAATAGCAATGCTTGTTTAATGGAAAAGATCCAAGTTTTGATCCTGCTACTATAAAAGGGTAAGTTTGCTGGACTTTAAAATTCAAATGATGAAAACATTTCTCTTCAAAGTAGTTATTCTAATTTACCCTCCTAATAGCAGTGCATGAGCTTCCATTTATCCATATCTTGCCTCAAATCAGTATGGTCAGATTCTTTTTGCTAATCTGATGGATGTATAACAGTATCTTGTTTTTATTTGATTTTCCTGGTTACTAGTGCATTCTGATATATTTTGTTATGATTAGTAGCCATTAATATTTTTAATAGAAAATGACAGCTTATTGTCAAGGTATGTTTATTTTCATTATTCATTTGTACACATTCTTTATATAATGTAGATATTAATCCATATCAGATAATGTGATACAAATATTTTTTATTCTTATTCTATTTTTCTTTTCAACTTTGAGAAATGGTTGTCAAATATAATTTTTATTATATTTTTATTATAAAAATGCATAATGTGATGATTTGATATACATATACATTGTGGAATGATTACCAAGTTCAAAATAATTAACATATTCATCACTTCTCATAGTTAATTCTTTCTTGTATGTGGGTGGTGAGAACACTTAAGATCTACTCTTATCAAATTTCAATTATACAATAATATATTATTAACTATAGTCACTAAGTTGTACATTAAATTGGAACTTATTCTATAACTAAAAGTCTGCATTCTTTGACATATTACTTTATTTCCCCTTCCTCTTAGCCCCCGACAACCACCATTCTATTTAATTTTTATGAAATTGTTTACTTTTTAAAGATTTCACATATAAGCGATACCATACAGTATTTGTCTTTCTCTGTTTAGCTTATTCATTTAACATAATGTCCTCAGGTTTATCTATGTTGTGGAAGATGGCAGGATTTCTGTCTTTTGTGGTTGAATAATACTACATATATGTAATATGCTAATTAGAGCAGACATCTTTCAGACAAAGCCATAGTGGCAGGGGTCAAGGCAGAGGTGGTAAGGGTGATCAGGCCAACAGAGGGGAGAAGTTTGGGGGTGATCAGGCCAGCAGGTGGAGGTGTTTGGGACAATAAGTTTGGCAGGGGAGCAGTTAAGGCCATCAGGCCAGCAGGCAGAAGTAGTTAGGGGTGATCACACAGGCAGTCAGGTGAGTGGTTAGGAGCCAGTGGTCCTTTATCGTGAGAGGGATGTCTGCCTGAGGGATCCTGGATTGGAGAGGGTGCAGGCCGGGCTGAGGGACTTTCTTTGCACAAATTTTGTGGACCAAGCCGCTAGTATATATGTATGTGGATTTATTCATCCATTTGTTGAGTACATTTAGGTTGTTTCTACATCTTGGCTATGGTGATTAATGCTGCAATGAACATGGGGATAATGATATATTTTTTTTCAAAAATATTTTATTGATTTTTTAAAGAGAGGAAGGGAGAGAGAAAAAGAGTTAGAAACATTAAAGAGAGAGACATTGATCAGTGCCTCTTGCACACCCCCTACTGCATGCACCCTCACTTTCCCATAACCAAGGTACGTGTCCTTTACTGGAATTGAACTTGGGACCTCTCAGCACACAGGCTAACTCTCTATCCACTGAGCCAAATTGCTTTCGGCTAATGATATCTTTTTAAGATACTATTTTCATTTCCTCAGTTACTACCCAGAAATTGGATTGCTGGATTAAATGATATTTCTAATTTTAATTATTTCATTAATCTGCATGCTACTTTCCATAGTGCCTTTAACACTTCACATTCTCACTAACAGTATGCAAGGATTCCTTTTTATCCATGTTATGTCATCAACATTTGTTATATTCTTTTTGACAATAAGACATATTAACAGATGTGAGGAAATATCTTACTGTAGTTTTGATTTGAATATTTCCAATGGTTAATGATGTTGAGTACCTTTTAATGTAACAGCTGATCATTTATATGTCATCTTTAGAAAATGTCTATTCAGATCTTTTGCACATTGTTAAATTAGATTATTTGCTTTTATTTTGCTATTGAGTTGTATGAATTATTGTATATTTTAGATATTAACCCCTTGAACATTTAGGAATTCCAACATGGTGGCTAGCAGAATGGCAGGGAGAGAGATAGTATAAGTGAGTAAAGGAGGGAGTGTTTGGGCCTATATGGTATATGTCTGAGTGAGTGAGGGCAGTCCTAGAGACTGGTGGATCAGGTTCTCCTAGACAGGGAGCTAGCTACAACTGTGGGCACTTCCAACCCAAATGTGACTTTGGCATGAAGCTCTCACCATCTTGTAAAGGGGAGAGGCAGAGGTCAGGAGTGTAGCCACACAAACACCCAGACTGGCCTCAGACAGCAACCTGAATCTGTGCAGGGAGCTGTTGGATAACCATAACCCTGGCAGTGAGTGGCCTGGCAGAGTGGCAAGATATCTTGCCATGGGTTCCCAGACCTCTGTAGTGAGAACTCACCAGAGAGACCTCCTACACTGCATCTCCTTGCTTTCCCAGAACCAGCATCCCAGGATCCTGAGCTGACAGGGCTGTAGTAGTGACACAAAGATGTCAGCTACCACCAATCTCCAGGCTCAGGAAACTGCTGCCATAGTGACCAGGAGTCACTAGTCATGCCCTAACCCTGGCCCCAGGACAGTTATGCCATTGTGACTTAGAGCCACTTGGTGACCACCCAAAACTGAGCCTAGGGCAGTGCTGCCAGTACAACCCCATGCACCCAACCATGGGTAATAGGACTATACTGCAAGTGCATGGCCAGAGGGACCTAGGGTGCGAATCTGTCGTGGGTGCCAAGTCCGCACAACAAATTGCATGCCAGATAACTCTGGGCCTTCACATGGAGTCACACAGCAGAGGATCTGAGCATGGTGCCCCTGCTAGCCCCAAACATTTGAAGAGGAACCAGATCCTTAGATGAAGGGAGTACAACTCAGAACAGAGTCAATAAAGGCATGAGACTGAAGGCAGACCCAGACTCCAGGTTAATGAGTCCTGTATGATTGAATTGCTAGGGGCTTCTATGTCTCAGACTCCAGCAGGATCCCCAGGGCCAGAAAAAGTCAGCAAAAATGGGGAGACAAAGAACAATTCCCAAAGGAAAGAAAAAGAGGAATCATCAGAAAAGGAGCTAAACAAAATGAAGGCAAGCAACATGACAGAGAAAGAATTCAGCATGAATAAACCTTGACAGCATTATGCAATGGAAATAAGTCAGTGGGGGAATGATAAATATCATATGATCTTATTCATTTGTGAAATATAAAGAATGACATAAACAGATAAACAAAAATAGATCCAGGAGAGAAACCAAGATGGCAGCATAAGTGAAAACCTAAATTGCTGCCTCGCACAATAATTTCAAAACTAAAAGTAAAAGACAGAATAGACACTATCCAGAACCACAGGAAAGCTGGCTGAATGAAAATTCTACAACTAGAAGTAAAGAGAGGGGCTCATGAAGACTCAAAGGAGCTGTAAAAAGCCGAGGTACAGAGACATGTGCATGAAGAAGACAGGCAGCAGTGGGTCTGGCTGGCTTCCTCTAGTGCAGTGGTTCTCAACCTGTGGGTCGCGACCCCTTTGGGGGGTCGAACAACACTTTCACAGGGGTCACCTAACACCATTGAAAAACACAGATACAATTCATAACAGTTGCAAAATTACAGTTATGAAGCAGCAACAAAAATAATTTTATGGTTGGAGGTCACCCATGAGGAACTGTATTAAAGGGTCATGAAGAAAGGTTGAGAACCACTGCTCTAGCGGGAGGGAGACAGAAACTCCTGACTGCACTGCACCCTACTTCTGACTGCATTGAACCCCAGTTCCGGGCAAGTCTCATGGGGGGGGTGTGTCTAGACTGTTGTGAAAAAGGAGGAGTGCACAGAAACTTAGGGGAGTCGTGAAAGGCAGGGTTCTGGAGGCAAGCACAAAGAGGAGTGACTGCTGATTGTGCTGCTGGCTTTCTCTAGTAGAAGGAAAACAGAACCTCCCAACTGCAATGAAATCCAGGTCTGACTACACTGAACCCCAGTTTTGGGCGAGACCCTTAGAGACCCAGACTGATATGGGTCCCCAGAGCACATCGAAACTCAGGGGAGCTGGAAAGGCAGAGATATGGAGGCACTCATGCATCCGCAAAGAGAGGGCTGCAGTCATTACTGAGGAGCACTGAGATCCAGGGGCAGCGGTGTAGGGCAGGACTGACGTGAAGCCAAGGCTGAGATTCCACAACAACCAAGCCCAGCACAGAGGCTGTTGCAATCGTACAAGTCTTAAGTCTGAGTCCAGCATAGAAGTTTTCTGGGTGCAGACACAGCTGATCCTCACAACCAATTGGCTTGGAGGTCAATTGCCCACAGTGATACCAACAACAATCAAGACTTAACTACAACAAGACTGTACACACAGTCCACAAAGGGGTGCACCAAGAGTGTACATCTCAAGTAACTGGGAAGGCAGAACTACTGGGCCATATAGGACACCTAGCACACAAAGTTATTCTACCAACTCAGAGAAGCAGCGAATATGTGGAGACAAAGGAACAGACCACAAACAAAAAAATGGAGGAAAACAAATGACTGGATATAAAGTTCAAAAGCACGGTTATAAAGTTTTTTAAGAATTTCCTAGCAAAGATGTATAAATTTAGTGAGACCCAAGAGATGAAAAAGGACCTACTAGAAATTAAACATATACTGACTGAAAAAAAAAATATTATCCAGAGATCTAACAGCAGACTAGAGGAACACAAGAATCAAGTCAAAGATTTGAAATACAAAGAAGCAAAAAAACACTCAATTGGAAAAGCAAAAAGAAAAAAAATCAAAATATTGGAAAATAGTGTAAGGAGCCTCTGGGACAACTTCAAGTGTACCAACATCAGAATTATGAGGGAGCCAGAAGAAGAGAGAGAGAGCAAGATACTGAAAACCTCTTTGAAGAAATAATGACTGAAAACTTCCTCTGCCTGGTGACAGAAATAGACTTACAAGTCCAGGAAGTGCACAGCACCCCAAACAAAAGGAATTCAAAGAGGACCACACCAAGACATCATAATCAAAATGCCAAGAGCAAAAGACAAAGAGAAAATATTAGAGACAAAAACAGTTAATTACTTACAAGGGAGCACCCATACAATTGTCATCTGATTTCTCAACAGAAACTGAGCAGGCCAGACAGGAGTGGCAGGAAATATTCAAAGTGATGAATAGCAAGAACCTACAACCAAGATTACTCTACCTAGTAAAACTATCATTCAGAATTGAAGGACAGATAAAGAGCTTCACAGATAAGGAAAAAAACTAAATAAGTTTATCAGCATCAAACCAGTATTATATGAAATGCTAAAGGGTATTCTTTAAGAAGAGAATGAAGAAGAAAATGGTAAAGATAAAAATTAGGAACAACAAATACATATCTATCAACAAGTGAACCTAAAAATCAAGTGAATTGAAAGTCTGACGAACAGAATAAACTGGTGAATACAATAGAATCAGGGGCATAGAAAGGGAGTGGACTGATAATTCTCAGGGGGAAAGAGGTGAGGGGGTTGCAGGGAGAGACTGGACAAAAATCATACACCTATGGATGAGGACAATGGGGGAGAGTTAAGGGCAGAGGGTGGGGTAGGAGCTGGTTGGTTGGGAGCTTTGGGAGAAAAAAGAGGAACAATTCTAATAATTGGAACAATAAATATTTATTTAAAAAAATAGATCCAGAGACATAGAATCATTGAAAAGACCTTCAAACTTCAGGGGGAAGAATGGGGCTGGGGTGTTTGTAAAGGGGTCAAGCAAAGAATTGTATACATATAACCAATGGGCATAGAAAATGGGGATGGTGAAGGCTGGTGCTGGAAGCAGGGGCAGGCTGGGAGAGAACAATGGGAGGAAAAGGAGACATATCTAATATGATGCTGTAATTGGAGGTGTAGGTGTAGCATGCATAGATGCAACAGGGACCTTAGCATTCTGAGCCTCTAAAGATGTCAAAAAGTAAAAATATAAATGCCAGTAAGCTATTGTCTTACTCTGCAAAATTCAAACTGAATGTAATCAGCTATGCAAAAGAGTTTGGGAATAGAGCTGTAGAGAAACAATTTGGACCTCCTCCCACTGAGTATATTATTAGACATTGGAGAAAGCAGGAAGAACAACTCCTTAAGATGCCTAAAAAGAAGAAAGCCTTAAGAGCAAAACCAGGAAACTTGGAGCAAAAGCATATGACTTGGATTATGAAGCAGTGCCATAGAAGCTTAGTGTGTCAAGTAAGCTTATTCAATGTCAGGCAAGAATGTTTGCAAGAGAATTGAGCATTGTTGATTTTACAGGAAAGGCAAAATGCTGCTTCAATTTCATGAGGAGAGAAAAGTTGACTATGAGAATACAAAGTTATCAGAAAATGCTACCAGTTTATGAAGATCATCTCACATATATAGACGTGACTCAGAAGACAACAATGATAAATAGAAGTTGAAGAAATTAATATTCCTGGAACTAATAGTGATGAAGAAGAGAGCAGTGATGAAGCAGAAACTGAATAAAGTGATGTGCTGCATAATATCAGAGAACTGGTATGTAAACATTACCTGTGATAATTACTAAATAAAAATATGTTCTGTTTTATGTTTAAAATATTGATTTCTTACTTTTGAGGTGGAAAAGTGGGGGGCGTCTTATACAGGGAGGCATCTTATAGGTAAAAAATACAGTAAGTCTTTTTTTTGCATTCTGTGTGTGTGTGTATTTTCTATATATTTATATAGGAAAAGATTTTCTATATCTACCTTTTCAAATTTATTGGCATACAGTCATTCATAAATTTCATGTGTGATTTTCAAATTATTTTTAATATGCCCCCTTTTTCACTCTTAATTTTTTCACTTGTATTTTCTCTTTCTCATTTTTTCTCCATTTTTCTCTTTCTTTAAAAATCTGTTTATGTTGGAATCTTTTTTCAAAATATTAGCTTTTGATTTCTTTCTGCTGTTGACTTTTCTATTTCATTAGTTTCTGTTAATCTCCATTATTCATTTTTAATATTTTATTTTTGGGTTTGGTCTGGTATTTTCATCATAGCTCATTTTATTAGAAACTTTGCTTACTTAGGTAATTTTTTCCTTCTTCCTATGTTTTTTAGCCATATGTCATTACTTACATGTAGCACTTTATTATTACTCACCTCTGAACGTTTCATAATTTTATTGCCATATCCTATTTAATACAATATTTATTTGGTGCCTATTAAGTTTTAGAAACATGCTTTTATTGTATTTTTTTTCCTTCTTAATATTAAATTAAGTATTGTCAGAAAATAAGGTAAGCATACTGCTAATTGAAGTTTGTTGGGTTTGCCATTGTGGTTTTGTTAGGGTCGAAATGCTCCCCACTCAAAGGAAGGCTCCAAGAGACGTTCTCATGCAAATAGCAAAGGGTTTATTCACCAGCATGCTGGGGCTCACAACATACTCTGAAAGCAGAGCAGAGGCTGAGAGCCCCGAGTCCATACAAAGCTGAGCTTATATACTATGTAACAAGCAGCAGGGTTATACAAGGTCAACACAGAGTTTTATTTCCTCATTCCTGCACACATCTCATAATCTACAGACTCCGCATATTTCTGATTACCATGGGGTTACGATAATGGGGTGGGACTGATGGTTATCTCTGGGTTAGTTTCTGGAGACATCTGGACCATGTCTCCTGTCTCTGTTCTCAACCCTGAGACTGTAATTACAGGATGTAACTGGGGGATATGATTTTAAGCCGAGCTGTATTAACTCCGGCCCAATCCTGATTTTTGCAACCTTACAGTTTAATATTTGGTTATTTTATAAATTTTCTGCATTTTCTATCTGTGAAAAGCATGTATAATTGCTTTTTACTCTCTGAAGAATTTTATGTCTACTATATAAAATGTTAATTTTGTGGTTAGATCCTTAGACTTATACTTTTTTTCCTACTTGATCCAGTGGTTTTGGTAGAAATATGTTAAAATTTCCCATTATAGTTGTGGATCTTTCAATATCTGTATATAATTTGGGAGAAGGAATATTTTGAGGTTGGGCTATTAAGTACATGTACATTTATAATTACGATATAGCCTTAGTGAATTTACCCTATTTTTAGATCATATGATCAATCTGTGCTCCTATTGATGACTTGTATTATATTCTATTCTATTTGGTACTACTGTTTTTATCCCTTATAGTGGTGCTTCTTCCAGTAACTAGTGCCTGCCTCTGGGTTGGGAGCTAGTGAGCCATTGGTTTATTTCATGGTAACTGCTTTGTTCCACAGAGATTCAATTTCTGTTCCACAGAGATATTTATATTGTTTTTTAACTTGGATATTTTAAAATTATTATATTATACTAGAGACCTAATGCATAAATTCATACACCTGGAAAGGAACTGTGGGCTGCGAGCCTATGGTAGGCACAGGCATGGGCCTTGGCCCATTCTTCCCACTCCTGCCTGGCCCCTCCTGCCACAGCCCTCGGTCCCCTTTCTGCAGGCAGCCCCGCTCCTGCTGCCCCTCCCACACACTGATGGCGCTGGTTCTGCTTGCACCCACTGACTGCCCAAGCGATTGAGGCCAGCACCAGCAGCGGCTGCTCCCCTGATTGCCCCTCAGGATTAGGAGGAGGTTTAGAAGCCCTCAGGGGAGTTCAGGGCTGGCAGCTACCACTTGTATCTGCTGCGAACACTGAGTGCCAGCACTGAGTGATTGGGCCGGTGCTGGCAGTGGGTATGAATGGCAGCTCTGGTGCCAGCAGCAGTGCAAGCTGGGCCATTGCCTGCAGCTGGTGCAAGAGGAGGCTGCCAGCACTGATTGCTCCTCAGGAGCAGGGGGAGTTGGAGAAGCTTTGATAGGCAAGCAAGACCGGCAGCTGCAGATTGTACCCACTAATGGTGCCAAGTGATAAGGGCCAGCACTGGGCACTGGCAGTGGCTTCAGACAGCAGCTTCTGCGCTTGCAAAAGGTGCAAGTGGGGCCAGCAACAGGTGCAAGCAACAGGCAGGACTGTGGTGCATGGGAGCAAAGAATTTTTAGTAACCACCAGAGGCTCATCCCAATGACAGTGACCAACGACCAGCGACCAGTGCCCTGCCTTGGTCTGACACCTCCACTCACCTGCCCCACTATCCCATTGCAGCTGATGCTTGCCATGTTCTGCACACACCCCCTGATGGTCAGCACACATCATAATGACCAGTTGCTCGGTTGGTCCACAATTTAGTCTATTTGCACATTAGGATGTTTTATACATGTAGATTATTATTGTGTGTTTGGAAGAGAGGTTTTTCAAATGTGAATTCTCTGTGCTTCTGGCTCTAAGGCTGACATTTTCCTGGGTATCTAGAATGTTGGCTTATAAAGTTATATCTGAAAATCACCTGAGGTACTTGTTGAAAATTCAGATTCTCTCACCTTAACCAAACCTAGATTAGAATCTTGGGATGGTAGTTGTGGTACCTAGTAATTTTCATATTAAATAGGGTTTGCATATGATTTTCATTCGTACTAAAGTTTATGAACCACTAGTTTAGAAGATGATGTAAATCATTGCCATGTTTCTGATCCTTAATAACATTTCTTTTAATATTCAGACAGATGATTCTGTTTTTGCATTTTTGGAAGATTTCCAGATGAGTAGTTGAGAACTCAATAAGGTTGATACTGCTAATGGGGAAAATAGACAATGCGGTTATTGATGAACAAATCTGGGTGACTATAATCACATTACTTATACTTTAAGCCTCAGTTTCTTCTCTTTAATGTGAGTTAAATACTTTTGTTGTGTTCAGTAAGTATGATTATATATACCAGTTACCTAAAAAATGTTCCATAAATAGTTGTTATAAAGAGATAGATGAGGCAAAAAGCTTAAACTTTGAAAAATAATAGCCCCTCTAAATTTATTGCAGTTTCAAAATTTTAAACTATGTCTAATGTCTTGGAATAGGATCTAGTTTTGAAGGAAAAGTATTATTATGCTTTGAGTATTAGCATGCTTTTGAAAAACTAAAATAATGAAAAATAGTTATATAAAGAATGACTTACATTTGACTTCAGTTACATGTTATAACTCATCCTATCTAATAAAAGAGTAATATACAAATTAACTATCACCCCACAACACCCACGATCTATGCCCACAAGCCATGTCTACCAGCCAATCAGGAAGAATTATACAAATTAACCCAACCAAGATGGCTATGGCCATGGAGTGTGCAGGAGGAAGGCTTGGGTTTCCCTGGTGATGGAGGAAGTCAAGCTTTCCACACACCTTGGTGGGCCCAGCCCTCCACTCAAAGTTTCAATTATAGAAAATACATAAATCCCAACAAAAATGGCAGCAGCCATAAAGCTGGAGAGAGCAGGAGGCTAAGGTTGCCCCTGGCAATAGAGAAAGCCAAGCATCTGCAGCCCTCCCTTCCACTTAAGGCTACAAAGTTTCAATTATAGAAGATAAATAAATCTCAAGAGAAATGGCTGCCACCACAGAGCAGGCAGGATGCTTGGCTCTGCTCTAGGCTACAAAGTTTCAATTGTAGAAGATAAAGTAAATCCCAGATACCAGGGCCTCTGCTTGGGTCTCTGGGGTGTGTGGCTGGCCTGAACACCACCACAGCCTCCTAACCCAGGCCATCCCATGCCGCAAGGGAACCCTCATCCTTATTAAAGCCTCTTCAGGTCAAACCAGCTGATCCCCACCCATGCACCAGGCCTCTAGCCTACCTAACAAAAAAGTAATATGCAGATTGACTATCACTACAACATAAGATGGCTGCCCTCATGTGGTCAAAGATACTGCCCCCATGTGAACACATGATGGCCGGCAGGAGAGGGCAATTGGGAGAGACCAGGCCTGCAAAAGAGAGCATTTGAGAGTGATCAAGCCTGCAGGAGAGGGCAGTTAAGGGTGACCAGTCAGGCAGAGGAGGAGGTTGGGGGTGACTGCGCCTGCAGAGGAGGGCAGTTAGGGGTGACCAGGCCTGCAGGAGAGGGCAGTTACAGGCAAACAGGCTGGCAGAGGAGCAGTTAGGCATAAATCAGGCTGTCAGGGTCATGGTTAGGGTGATCAGGCTGGCGGATGGAAGTGGTTAGGGACAACCAGCAAGGCAGGTAGGCAAGCAGTTGGGAGCCAGCAGTCCTGGATTGTGAGAGGGGTGTCTAACTGCCCAGTTAGGCCTGATTCCACTGGGATCATATTTTGTGCACCAGGCCTCTAGTATTTTAATAATCCTTTATTTAATCTCTATGCCTATTTGAACTCTAGTTACATTCTACAACAAATTCAGTAAAATTGGTTTTAAGTTTCTCTAAAATCAATAGGTATAACTGAATGGATTGATATTCTCAAGGAGATGTGAACTGAAATTCCATTAATCTCAAATATTAAAAATGTTTTTAGTGCTGAAAAAGTGAAGATTATGATCAATCACTTGTTTACCACCTCATGAATTCATAGAGTAGAATGATTATTTTTAGATGTACAAAAACTGGTTAATATTTGACACAACAAATAGTAGCAAAACATGAATTTACTTTTATGAGAATATCAGAAAGCAAATGTAGGAAAATACTTATATTTTCTTAGGAATGAGGCCCACGCACATTTAAATCTCTGCTTTATTCTTGCCTCCAAATTCTACTGCTATTCTATGTTCTTCTTAGAGTCTAGGTTCCTTCTCTATAATAATAGAAAAAATAAATAATAATAAAAATAAAAAATAATAATACCTATAACTTAGGAATGTATAAAGATTTAATGAATTAATGCACTTAAAGTTTTTAGGACCATGTCTAAACTTTGTAAGACCTAAGATATAGCAGTTATATCACTAGCTCTCTAATCATTAGTTTTATTTAGTGACTTCTTTAGTCTATAAATAAATGTAATATGTATAACTTTTATAAAGTATTTAATGAGTTAAATAAACACTTTACAGCTCTCTGAGAAGGTACCATTATTATTACTAGTTTACATATAAGGTAACTGAAAGTGAAGAAATGAACAGACTCGATTTGATCCTAGACATTGTCTTCAGAGCTCATGGTTTCTGTTTTGTTTTGGTTGCGATACTTAAGAACTGGTGAGGAAAGCACTTACCATTTTATAAATCCTTAGACATTTATTTGGAGTTAGATATTGGCTTTTTAAAGAAAAGATTTCATCAGATTATTCTCAACATCTAAAATAATATCTGTTGCTTGTTATTTCAGTAACATCTCTATCCTTTTATTCTTTCATTCTGTCTTCCTCTCTCCTACTCCCTTTCCCTCACAACCCCAAACCTCAGCTCTCTATGTATTCATCTGAATAGTAAAGCATTAGTGGTCTCTGTATAAATTAAGGAAAGTCTATAATAGGTACATGGACAAGCTTTATTGTAGATTGCTTCATTTATTTTTACCCAGAGAGCTTTTAAAAATTCTCCTACCTTAAGTAAAATTGCATACTAGAGAATATAAATTATTAAAGAGTGATTTATGATCTTTCATCAAGAGAAATTGATTTTCAGAATGTAACTTTAAGAGTGTATTTAGGTACATTTACCTCTTCCCCCAACCAAAAGATTAATTTACTATCACATCAATAAGAAGGAGTGATTATGACAAATTCCTAAGAATAGTCATTAAAGTAAGCAAGAGATATTTCTCAAGTCAAATATTTGTCTGTGAGTCTTACCCTGGTTTTTATTTAAAATGCTGCTCTTCAAGGCAAAGAAAATTCTTACAGACCTATCTTTCCTTTTACAAGGTTTCTATTAGGGATTGGTAGGGTGGATTGGAGTGAGATGATTAACATGAACTCTTTTCCAGATAATGAAGTCTAAAGTTGTAATCTCATGGCTCAGAGTTAATGTATCTTCCCAAGTCTTCAGAGTCCTCTTGAGTCTTTATTATTCATTTATTGCATAGAAATGGCTGAATTTGTCTGAACCATTAAAAGCGATGTTTTCATAAGAGAACATTTTTAAAAGCAAAATCTGGTGCAAGGCTGGATTTAAATATAGGGCAGCTGCTATCTGTCAAGTCTCTGTGTTTTATCTGGTTCTGATCTGAGCTGGGCATGGGAAGTGAAGTAGCCATGGGGGCAGGAAACCTGCGTCAGAAAGGGTGAGGGTTCAGGCCCCAAGAAGGTTGGGCGGGGGTGGGTTGAGGGTCTGTGCCCCTCCTCTATTGACCCCCAAGTTCTCTCCTGATGGCCCCTCTGCGACCATACCTGTATTAGGTTGTTCCTTCCCTGAGGAATATTACCCAGCTCTGGCTAACAGGAATGCTCAGGGCCTACTCAAGAATGCAAATAATCCTTTCCACTAATATTTACAGGGTAATCTAAGATTGTTGGTAGAGTATTAAATTTGAGAGTAAAAGAGTAGTCAAGCTGTCCGATTAATTTAAATTGGCTACTTGAAAGAAGTGAATATTCAATAATATTTAGTTGTACTGGACAAAAAGCTATTTCTAAAGTATTAACTGAAATTTCAATTAGTAGTTCATCTCATGGTAAAATTGCTTAATATTCAAAGAACCTAAAACAGGCATATTTGTATGCAAAAATATTAAAATTTAAAGTTATCAAGTTTTCATTAAAAATTTACAAAAGTATCCATTAATCAAAAAAAGGGGGATAGTAGGATAATATTATATAAGGAAAAATATCCAGTAAGTAAATTATATCTAGAAAATTTTTACTTTAGAAAATTAATTTTCATTTGTAATGCTAATAGCAACACCCATGAAAAATACACAAGGTGTCAAAAATAAGCTAAAGGAAAATTGTTTGGGCAAAAATAAAAAGGACCTCAAGTCAATTTTATAAAAACAACTTCTTTATTAACTTTTGATCGAGAATATGTTTATATACTTTCAGAAAACAACTCCAAGACCAAGTGGACTCCTCGAGAGGAATTTATAGGTCTGCTCCAACCACGAAGGCAAGAGGAGAAACAGTCTAGAGATGGAAGACATTGACGACACCTTGCATGCTAGCAGTCACCAGCTGTGCATCCCTACAGAATGCCTAGGACCAAACCAAAGAAGGTTGGACATGCATTACCACCATTTGTCCACCATCCAGATACCATTGCTGATGTGTACACATAAGGAACTGTTTGACATTGAAACTGGGACTCAGAGCTGTTGGACATTAAAATTGAGACTCAAACATTTTTTGTCCTTATAGGTTTATTTTTAGTCTGCAGAGGCAAGATGTTTTTAAAGAAAAGAATCAGGAGAAAAAACAAACAAACAGATGCAGAGGCAGAGAAGCAATGAACAGAGTGTCATATTACAGCAGGAAGGCAGGGGAGGATGGGCAGGGGGGCTGTAAGGGATCAACAGAAGGACTGGTATGCATGTATATAAGCATAACCAATGGATATAAGACACTGGGGGTAGGGAGCAGGTAAGAGCATGTACTGGGGAATAGGGAAGGCCAGGGGGAGGTCAAAGGAGAAAAAAAGAGATTTATATACTACTATTTGTAATATTTTAAACAATAAAAAAAGAGGGGGAAAAAAAGCAAAATCTGTTTTTAGTTTACTTTTGGCTACAGGAACCTCCAGTACTATGGTCCCATGAGCATTAACTAATGGTTTCTGATGACTATAGGAAACCTGTGTGTTTTTATGGTGTGATGTTATCATCACAGCAACTTAAGACATCCCTCCTTTATGTCCTCTTCCTCATTTAACAATTAAAATTAGACATCCATCCAAGAACAAATGTGACTCTGTGGGAATTGTGGGGTTCAGCACCATTTGCCAAGGGACACAGGAGGAGTCTTGCCAACTTGTGCATTAGGTATAGGCAGATAGACCTGGTATGATTTGTGGAACCAGCAGTAACCTGTGAACCAGCTCCAGTCCTTCTCAATGAAGGTTGGAGCATCTGGAGAGTGCTTTCTTACTATCAAACACTTACTTTCAGATAGTTGAAAGAAGTCCTTGGTAGAAGTCCAGATTTCCTAAGGAAAGATTCCAATATTCTGTTGGAACAAAAAACGAAACAAAACAATACAGTGAGGCTCTTTGTCAGTACTGCCTTTCTTCCAAGGCAGAACACTTGATTTCAAACTATTCTACAAAGTTAAAGTAATTAAAATAGTACATATTAGCATAATAATTGGCATGTAAATGCCCCCTTTCGTTATGCAGTCAACTAATATTTTACAAGAAAGCCAAGATTACTCCATGGGGAAAGGATAGTCTCTTCAATAAACAATTCTGGAAAAACTGGATATGTTCACATGCAGAAAAATGAACCACTTGGACCACTCACAAAAATTAACTCAAAATGGATTAAAGAGTTTAACATAATCAAAGTCATCCAAATTAGGAAGGAAAAAATAAAACTTTCATTATTTGCAGATGACATGGTATTGTATATAGAGAACCCTAAAGATTCTACCAAAAACTACTACAATTGATCAATCAATTTAATAAAGAAGTATATGAAATAAATATTAAGAAATGAGTTGCATTTTTATACATCAATAATGAACTATTAAAAACAAAAACAAAAAACAATCTCATTCATAATTGCTTCAAAAAGAATAAAATACCTAGCAATAAATTTAACCAAGAGTATAACAGACCAATACTCAGAAAATTATAACACACTGAAAAAGAAATTGAAGAAGGAACAAGTGGAAATATATATTGTGTTCATGAATAGGAAGAATTAACATCTTTAAATTGTTTATACTACCCAAAGCAATCTACAGATTTAATGCAATTCCTATCAATATACCAATGGCATATTTCACAAAACAAGTGTTTCAAAAATTTATATGAAACCACAAAATACTCCAAATAGTAATAACGATCTTGAGAAAGAAGAGTAAAGTTGGCAAAATCACACTACCTGATATAAAACTATACTACAAGGTCATAGTAATAAAAACAGCCTAATACTACCAGAAAAACAGACAAAGTGATAAATGGAACAAAATAGAAAGCCCAGAAATAAATCCTTGCCTTTATAGTCAAGTAATATTTGAAAAAGGAGAACAAAATTGATAGTAAGGTAAAGATAATCTATTTAATAAATATTGTTGGGAAAATTGGACAGATACATGCAAAAAAAAAAACCCGAAATCTTTGGCAAAGAGTGCTGAATTCCACAATTCTCACAAAGGCACATTCTTTTGTTCTTATACCACACAAAAGAATAAATGCAACATGGATTAAAGACTTATAGTAAATCTTAGACTCAAAACCATTACAATCCTAGAAGAAAAAAATAGGTAGTAAAATCTCAGCAGTACTCATAGCAATATTTTTTTTCTGATATATTTTCTCAGGCAAGGGAAACAAAAGAAAACATAAACAAATGGGACTACATCAAACTAAAGAGTATTTGCACAGCAGAGAAAAGCATCAATAAAATGAAAAGACAACCCATCAAATAGTAGAACATATTCACCAAACTGATAAGGAGCAAATATCCAAATTTTATAAAGAACTTATAAAATAAATATCAAACAAACAATCCAGTTAAAAAATGTGTAAAGAACTTAAACACTTCTTCAAGGAGACATACAGATGGCCAATAGGCATATGAAAAGATGCTCAACATCACTATTCATCAGAGAAATAACAATTAAAACCACTATGAGATATCACTTCATACATGTCAGAATGGCTATCATCAATAAATCCATAACAAAAAGTGTTGGCAAGGATGTGGAATAAAGGGATCCCTTGTAAACTGTTGGTAGGAATGCAGGTTGATGCAAGCACTATGGAAAGCAATATGGAGTTACCTCAAAAAATTAAAGATGGAACTGCCTTATAACCCAACAATTCCACTCATGGAAATTTACCTGAAGAAACCCGAAACACTAATTTGAAAGAATATAGGTATCCCTATATTCATTGCAGCATCCTATCTAATAAAAGAGTACTGTGCAAATTGACCACCACTCTAACACACAAGATGGCTGCCCCCATGTGGTCAAAGATGGCTGCCCCCATGTGGACACAAGATGGTTGCCATAAAATGGCCAGAAGGGAGGGCAGTTGGGAGGGACCAGGTCTGTAAGGAAGGGCAGTTGGGGGCAATTAAGCCTACAGGGGAGGGCAGTTAGGGGTGTCCAGGCTGGCAGAGGAGGGAAGTTGGAAGTGACCAGGCCTGCAGGGGAGGGAAAGCAGTTGGGTGGGGGGGCAGGCCTTAAGGCAAGGGAAGTTTGGGGGGACCCAGGCCTGCAGGGGAAAAAAGTTGAGGGGGACTAGGGAAAGACAGTTTGGGAATACCCATGCCTGTAGGGGTTGGCAACTTGTGGGGAGCAGATCAGCAGGGGAGGGCAGTTAGGGTTGATGAGACTGGCAAGGGAAGGAAGTTAGGGGTGACCAGGTCAGCAGAGGAGGGCAGTTGGGGGACCAGGCTTGCAGGGGAGCAGTTAGGCATCAATCAGGCTGGAAGGGGCATGGTTAGGGGATTATCAGGCTGGTAGGCAGAAGCAATTATGGGAAATCAGGCAGGCAGTCAGGCAGGCAGTTGGGAGCCAGCAGTCCTACATTATGAGAGAGATGTCTGACTGCCCATTTAGGATCAGGCCTAAAGGCAGCCAGACAGCTCTCAAGGGGTCCCAGATTAGATAGGTTGCAGGTGGGGCTGAGGAACACATCCTCCCCATGCATGAGTTTCATGTACTGGGCCTCTAGTTATTTATAATAGCCAAGATTTGGAACCAACCCAAGTGTCCATAAGTAGATGAGTGAATAAAAAAGCTGTGGTACATTTACACAATGGAATACTACTCTTCTCTAAAAGGAAGTGTCATGGAATTGTAGAATTAACATTATCAAAATATTCATACTACCGAAGGCAATCTATAGATATAATGCAATCCCTATTAAAATACCAACAGCATATTTCACAAATCTAGAACAAGCACTTCAAAAAATTATCTGTAATCAAAAAAGACCCTGAATAGCCACAGCAATCTTGAGAAAGAAGAACAAAGTTGGAGCAATCACAATACTAGATATTAAGTTATACTACTAAGCCACCATAATCAAAACAGCCTGGTACTGTCACAAGAACAGATATATAGATCAATGGAACAGAAAAGAGAACCCATAAATTAACCCAAGCCATTATGCCCAATTAATATTTGACAAAGGAGGCAAGAATAAACAATGGAGTCAAGACCATCTCTTTAATAAAAGGTGTTGAAATTATTGAACAGATACATGCCAAAAATATGAAACTATACCACCAACTTATACTATACAAAAGAACAAACTGAAAATGGATAAAAGACTTAAACGTAAGTCATAAAACCATAAAAATATTAGAAGAAATCATAGGCAGCAAAATCTCAGACATCTCTCATACCAATATTTTTACAGATACATCTCCTAAGACAAAGGAAACTAAGAAATTAAACAAATGAAACTACATCAAATAGAAAGCTTCTGCACAACAAAAGAAACCATCAACAGAACAAAAAAGGAGCCCACCATATGGGAGAACATATTTGGCAATGATACATCTGATAAAAGTTTAATATCTAAAATATACAAGAAACTCATACAACTTAACAAAAGGAAGACAAAACAATTTAAAAAATGGACAAAGGATCCCACCTAAATAGAGATTTTTCCAAAGCCAACATATAGATTACCAAGAAACATATGAAAAATACTCAAAGTCACTAATCATCAGATACATGAAAATTAAAATGACAATAAGATATCACACATACTTGTCAGAATGGCTACCTTCAACAAATCAACAAATGACAAGTGCTGATGTTGATGTGGATAAAAAGGAACCTTAATTCACTGCTGATAGGAATGCAGATTGGTACAGCCATTATGGAAAAGAGTATGGCATTTCCTCAAAAAAATTAAATATGGAAATGCCTTTTTATCCAGTTATCCCACTTCTAGGAATATATCCTAAGAAACCCAAAATACCAATCAGGAAGAATATTTACACCCCTATGTTCACAAACTATAATAGTTAAGATCTGAAAACAGCCCAAATACCCTTCAGAAGATGAGTGGATAAAAAAGCTGTGGTACATTTATACAATGGAATACTATGCAGCAGTGAAAAAGAGGATCTCTTACCCTTTTAGACAGCAGAGGGTAGACCTGGAGAGTATTATGCTAAGTAAAATAAGTCAGTCAAAGAAAGACAAGTATCATCTGATCTTACTCATACATGGAACAAAATAAATTGATGAACAAAATAGATCCAGAGACATAGAAGCATAAAACAGACAGCAGAATCTCGGAGGGAAGGCAGAGGAGAATTTGTTTGGGGGAGGTTATCAACCAAAGAGCTTGTGTGCACATATGCATAACCCATGGACACAGACAATAGAGTGATGAAGGCTTGGGTCATGGGGTAAAGGTGAGATATAAGGAATCAATGGGGGGGGGTAAGGAGGACATATGTAATACTTTCAACATGAAAGATTTAAAAAATATGATTAAAGAATGTCAATTTTACTCTGCAACAGCATGAATGGATCTGGAGAACATTATGTTAAATGAGATAAGCCAGTTAGGGAAAGATAAGTATCATATGATTTCACTTATATGTGAAATTTAATGAACAAACTGAACTACCAAGCAAAAGAGAGACAGACTTATAGAGAACAGGCAGACAGTTCTGGTGGGGGGTAGGCAATGTGTTTGGGGATGTAGAGCAACAATAAAAAAAGAGAGAACTCATGAACATTTAAAACAGTGTGATGATTGTGGGGGTGTTGGAGGTGGAAGAATGCATACATGAGTTAAATGTTGATAGGAAAAAAAAATATCTAAAACCTTACATTCTAAGAAAACATAGAGGAAAAGCTGCTTGACACTGGTCTTTCCTTTTCCTTCTAGTTTTTGATGTTGTTGTTGTTGATCCTCACCTAAAGATATTTTCCTATTAATTTTTAGAGAGAGTGTAAGGGAAGGGGAGAGACACAGAGAGAGGAACATCCATGTGAGAGAGACACACAGACTGTTGCCTCCTGCACACACCCTGACTTGGGCCAGGAATCCAGCCTGCAACCTAAATACATTTCCTTGACCAGAATTGGCCCTGGAACCTTCAGTCCATACACAAACATTCTATTCACTGAGTAAAACCAGCTAGCTTGACATTGGTCTTGACAATATTAAAACAAAATATGACACCAATGTTAAGCAATAAAAACAAAAATCACTGAGACTACATAAATTACAAAGCTTCTTCATGGCAAAATAAATAATCAAAAAAAGGAAAAGGTAAACTTTGGAATAGAAAAAATATTTGGAAACCATATATCTGATAAAGGGTTAATGTCTAAAATAAAAAACTCATACAACTCAATAACAAAAAAATGGATTTAAAAATTGATAGAGGAATTGAATAGATATTTTAAATATAGACCTGAATAGACATTTTTCAGATACTATATACATATATATGTATATATATGAATTCTAGGCAGTGAAAACATCATGTGTTGAATAAAGTGTAAGCTTTTTAGCCTGGCATTCAAGGCTACTTATTTATATTCAGCTGTGTTTCTGCTACTGACTGTTATTCTTTTTCTTTCCAATTTTTGCTATGTGACTTGGGAGCTGACATCTGTACATTGGTTCTTCTCTTTTTTTTCTTCCTTCCTATTTGGTGTCTTTCATTGAGTTACTTAGGAATTTGTTGGTATTTTAAATCTTCTATGCTACTTTATCTTATATAGTAGATGTTCAAGTTATTCATTTTGAATTGGCTAATTATTTGAATATGTTTGAATATTATGTGCATATTATGATTTTTACACTAGGGGCTCAATGCACAAATTTGGGCCACAAGGCTGCGGTGGGCACAGGGGTGAGTCTAGGCCCATCCTCTGTGCTCCTACCTGGCACTTCCTGCTGTGGTCCTGGTCCCCTGTTTGCTGGCAGCCCCATTCCTGCCACCACTGCTCCCATGTGCTGAAGGTGGTGCTTCCAATTGGGGCTAGTGCCAGCAGTGAGTGTGAGTGGCAGCTGCTGCCCCTATTACTCCTCAGGAGCAGGGGAGGTGGAGAAGCGCTCAGGGGCATTTGGAGCCAGAAGCCACCTCTTGCACCTGCTGATGGCTCCAAGCAATGGGGAGTGGCACTGGGTGCTGACAGCAGGTGCAAGTGGCAGCTCTGGTGCCAGCTGCGAGTGTGAGTGGGGCCATCACCAGCAGCGAGTGTGAGAGGTGGCTGCTGGCCCCGATTACCCCTCAGGAGCATGGGAAGGTGGAGAAGTCCTGACTGAGGAGCGATTAGGGCTGGCAGCATGTGCTTGCACCCGCTGATGGTGCTGCTGGGACTGGTGCCAGGTGCCAGCAGCAGGTGCAAGTGGAGTGGTGCCAGCTGCAGGTGTGAGTGCCAGGTGGGACAATGGTGTGTGAGATCAAATAATTTTCAGTAACTCATCAGAGGCTTGCCCTGATGACAGGGACCAGTGCCCCGCCTGGTCTGGCACTCCTGCTCACCTGTTCTACCACCCTGCCTAGGCTGACACCTGCCATGTTCAGACCTCTGCTGCCTGCTGCCAATACCCTCCATGTTCTGCACATGCCCCCTGGTGGTCAGCACATGTCATAGCAACCAGTTGTTCAGTTGTTCTGCTGTTTGGTCTATTTTCATATTACTTTTTCTTATATAGGATTTCTACAATAACTTAGTCATTTATGTTTTTTCAAACTAGCAAACAAGTTGTTTCTGCAGAGTGAGTCCAGTGCTGCTATGTACCACAAATACAACTTATATCTAGGACAAATCCCATATCAAATCTCTAAAACTACATTTTAAAAAAGATTTTGGGTACTTTGGACTTCTCAAAGATTAAAGCACAATTCAGACTGATTTGGGTTGAAATAATGCATCCAGGAGAGAAACCAAAGATGGCAGCATAGGTGAAAACCTAAGCTGCTGTCTCACACAACAATTTCAAAACTATAGCTAAAAGACAGAACAGACATCATCCAGAACTACAGAAAAGCTGGATGAGTGGAAATTCTACAACTAGAAGGAAAGAGAGGGGATCACAGAGACCCAGAGGAGCTGCAAAAAGCTAAGGTATGGAGACACAAACATAGAGAGGATGGGTGGCAGAGTACCTGGCTGGTTTCCTTTAGCAGGAGGGAAACTCGTGACTGCACTGAACCCCAGATTCAACTGCAATGAACCCCAGTTCCGGGTGAGACTCATATAGGGGGAGTCTGAACTGTCATGAAAGGGAGGAGTGTACGGAAACGTAGGGGAGCCGTGAAAGGCAGGGGTCTGGAGACGCGCAAGGGTGAGTGCGCACACAGAGGGCTGACTGCTGATTGTGCCACTGGCTTTCTCTAGCGGGAGGGAGATAGAACCTCTCAAATGCACTGAAATCCACTTCCAACTGCACTGAACCCCAGTTTCAAGCAAGACCCTGGGGACCCAGACTCATACGGGTCCCTGGAGTGCATGGATACTCAGAGGAGTTGCAAAGGCAGAGGTCTGGAGGTGCGTGAGCATGAGTGCACACAAAGAAGGCTGCAGCAATTACTGAGGGACACTGAGACCCAGGAGTTACATAGGAAAGGGCTGATGGGAAGCCAAGGGACACTAAGAATCAGGGTCCACATTGGGCAGGGCTGATGGAAGCCAAGGCTGTCTGCTCAGACCTGAGACTTTGCTCCATCCAACCTGAACACAGAGGCTTTTGCAATCTTGCAAGTCTTGTATCATAAGGCTGACTCCAGCACAGAAGGTCTCCTGATGTATACACAGCTGATCCTCACAGCCAATTGGCTTGGAGATCAATTCCCCACAGTGATACCAACAAAAATCAAGACTTAACTACAACAAAGCCTTATACACAGTCCACAAAGGGGAGCACCAAGAGAGTCCACCTCAGGTAATTGGGGAGGCGGAGCTACTGGGCCATATAGGACACCTAGTGCACAAAGCTACTCTACTAACTCAGGGAAGCAGAGAAAATATGGAGACAAATGAACAGATCACAAACAAAAGAAATGGAGGAAAACAAAGGACTGGATATAGAGTTCAAAACCACAGTTATAAGGTTTTCAAGAATTTCCTAGAAAAGAAATAATGGATCCATTAGTGCTAAACATGTTATATGGGCAAGTTATATAACCTCTCTTTACCTTATTTCCTTGTCTTTAAAATTGGACAATATTTTTCACAAATATTTGTTGAGTGCTTCCTATGTACTAGGCATTGATTTTGAGTTATTATTTTAAGTATTAAAGGGTTAAAGGAAGTTTGCATGGCACAAATTTGGTGCTCAATAGTGGGTAATTCATAGTTTCCATCATCATCCCCTTAATTTGTTTGAAAGCCTGGTTTTTTTTTTATCAGCTCCAATTGCTAGAGAAGAATTGGTTTATGTGACTTTTTGGTCCCTTTGCAAACTCCGGACTCTAGACCAGAGGTATTTGTTTACCTTCCCAGTGTTTAAAAAACAAAAGAAGTTGAATGCTTTTATTTTGTTATCTATTTTTGTTTTTTTTATCAAGATAATGGTTAATAACATTACATAAATTTCAGGTATACATCTTTATAATTTGATATCTGTATATAGTGTATACAGATATTTTTCACTCAGGACACATCTGTTGTAATTTTCCTTATATTAATGTTTCTACATTTTGGGTCAGCACTTCTCCCAACAGAAGAACAAGAGAAATAATATTTCTGGCTAACTAGCTAACCAGAAAGATTTAACTTGGGCAGCACCAAACTAAACAATCAATGTCTAGTTTCCATTTGTCACCATATATTTTACTCTATTTATCCATTTTCTCCCTCCCCCAACCTTCTTCCCCTCTGGTAACCACAAATTTGTTGTCTGTATCTATGAGTTTGTTTTATTTGCTCATTTGTTTCATTTTTGTTTTATATTTCACATGGATAAAATTATGTGGATTTTGCCTCTTTCCATCTGACTTATTTTACTTAGTATAATACCTTCAAGATCCATCAATGAAGGTACAAATAACAAGATTTCATCTTTTGTTCAACCAAGTAGTATTCCATTGGATAAGTATATGACATATTTTATATTTTATTTTATTTTGTTATTTTTTAAAGTATTACAAATAGTAGTACATATATATCTCTTTTTTCCCCCCACTATTGACCTCCCCATGGCCTTCCCTACTCCCTGGTACATGCTCTCACCTGCCCCACCACGAGTGTCTTGTATTCATTGGTTATGCTTATAAACATGCATAAGTCTTTAGTTGATCTCTTAAAGCCCCCCTTCCCAACCTCCCCTGCCTTCCCACTGTAGTATGACAGTCTCTTTATTACTTCTTTGCCTCTGTAACTGTTCCCCACCCCCCTCACCCTGATTCTATTCTTTAAAAACATCTTGTCTCTGCAGACTAGAAATAAACCTTATAGAATAAAAAATATTTGAGACCCAACTTCAATGTCCAATAGTTCTGAATCCAAGTTTTAATGTCAAACAGTTCCTTATGTGTAAATGTCAGCAATGGTATCTGGATGGTGGACAAATGGTGGCAATGCAGGTCTGACCCTCTCTGGTTTGGTCCTAGGCATCCTTTAGCGACACACAGCTGCTGACGGCTAGCATGGCAAGGCGTCGTCATCGTCTTCCATCTCTGGACTGTTTCTCCTTTTGTCTTTGTGGTTGGAGCAGACCTGTCAATTCTTCTCTGTTTCAGGAGTCCACTTGGTCTTGGAGTTGTTTTCTGAAAATATATAAACATATTCTCTCTTTTTCTTTTTCTCAGTATTATATATTATTTATTTTTTAATAAATCTTTATTGTTCAGATTATTACAATTGTTCCTCTTTTCCCCCCCATAACTCCTCTCCACTCGGCTTCCACTCCACCCACTGCCCTTACCTCCTCTTTACTGTCCTCATCCATAGGTATATAATTTTTGCCCAGTCTCTCCCTGCACTGCCCCCCCCACCTCTTTCCCTGAGAATTATCAGTCCACTCCCTTTCTATGTCCCTAATTCTATTATATTCACCAGTTTATTCTGTTCATCAGATTTTCAAAATTCACTTGATTTTTAGATTCACTTGTTGATAGATATGTATTTGTTGTTCATAATTTTTATCTTTACCTTTTCCTTCTTCTCCCTCTTCTTAAAGAATACCTTTCAACATTTCATATAATACTGCTTTGATGCTGATGAACTTCTTTAGTTTTTTCTTATCTGTGAAGCTCTTTATCTACCCTTCAATTCTGAATGATAGCTTTGTTAGGTAATCTTGGTTGTAGGTTCTTGCTACTCATCACTGAGTATTTCCTGCCACTCCTGCCTGGCCTGCATAGTTTCTGTTGAAAAATCAGCTGACAATTGTATGGGTGCTTCCTTGTAGGTAATTAACTGTTTTTGTCTTGCTGTTTTTAATTCTCTCTTTGTCTTGTGCTCTTGCAGCTTTCTCTGTGCGCATGTGTGCACATGTCTTCAGACCTCTGTCTTTCTGGCTCCCCTGAGTTTCCATGAATTCTGGAGACCCGTATGAGTCTGTGTCCCCAGGGTCTCACTCGAAACTGGGGTTCAGTGCAGTCAGACCTGGATTTCAGTGCTGTTGGGAGGTTTTGTTTTCCTCCCACTAGAGAAAGCCAGCGGCACAATCAGCAGTCATTCCTCTTTGTACTTGTCTCTAGAGCTCTGTCTTTCACAGCTCCCCTAAGTTTTTATGCACTCCTCCCTTTTCACAACAGTCTAGACTCCCCCTGTCTCTCATCCAGAACTGGGGTTCAATGCAGTCAGAAGTGGGGTTCAGTGCAGTTGAAATTTTCTGTCTCCGTCCGTCTAGAGAAAGACAGCCAAGCCCACTGCTGCCTGTCCTCTCCACATGCGTGTCTCCATGCCTCAGCTTTTTATAGCTCCTCTGAGTCTTTGTGAGCCCCTCTCTTTACTTCTAGTTGTAGAATTTTCACTCATCCAGGTTTCCTGTGGTTGTGGATGGTGTCCATTCTATCTTTAAGTTGTAATTTTGAAATTGTTGTGAGGCAGCAGTTTAGTCGTTCACATATACCGCCATCTTGGTTTCTCTTTTATAAACATATTCTCAACCAAAAGTTAATAAAGAAATCTTTTCTATAAGATTGACTTGGGGTCCTTTTTACTTTTGCACAAAGGATTGTCCTTTGCCTTATTTTGACACCATGTGTGTTTTTCATGGGTGTCTTGCTATTAGCATTACAAATGAAAATTAATTTTCTAAAGTAAAAATTTTTGAGATGTAATTTGCTTACCTGATATTTTTCTTTACATTATATTATCCCACTATCTCCCCTTTTTTTGATTAATGGCTACTTTTGTAAAATTTTTAATGTGATCCTGATAACTTTAAATTTTATTTTTTTTGTACAAAAATATGTCTGCTTTATATTCATTGTATTTTAAGCAATTTTACCATGAGATGAACTACCAAGAGAAATTTTAGTTAATACTTTAGAAACAGCTTTTTGTCCAGTACAATTAAATATTCCTGAATATTCATTTCTTTCAATTAGCCATGTTAATTAATCTGAAAGCCAGATTACCCTTTTACTGTCAAATTTAATACTCTACCAAGAATCTTAGATTACCCTGTAAATATTAGTGGAAAGGATTATTTGCATTCTTGAGTAGGCCCTGAGCATTCCTGGTGCAAGTATCTTTCCCCAATTGATTGACTGCCTTTTTGTTTCCTTTGCTGTGATTTGATGTAATCCTATTTGTTTATTTTTGTCTCTTTGTGTTTGGAGTCAAAATAAAATAAAAAAAAAACACAAAACACTAACACCAGTATCCAGAAGCTTACGGTTTATGTTTCCTTTTATATGTTTTCTTGCTTTAGTTTTATATTCAAGTCTAATTCATTTTGAGTTAATTTTTGTATAAGGTATAAAACAGTAATCTAGTTTCATTCTTTTGCATATGACTATCCAGTTTT
This sequence comes from Lasiurus borealis, assembly GCA_004026805.1. Lineage (NCBI taxonomy): Eukaryota > Metazoa > Chordata > Mammalia > Chiroptera > Vespertilionidae > Lasiurus > Lasiurus borealis. Next base: position 34,643 of record PVJN01005524.1, on the reverse strand, counting down.
CCTAACACCATTTACTGAAGAGAATTTATTTTCTTTATGGATTCTTTGACATAAATTAGTTATCCATGAATGTGTGGGTTTATTTCTGGGCTCTCAATTCTCTCTCATTGATCTGTGTTAGCTTTCCTGACAATTCCATTCTGTTTTTTGTGTTTTTATTTTTCTATTGTTGTTGTTGTTAGTCCTCATTGGAGGATATTTTTCCCTTGATTTTTAGAGAGAATGGAAGAGACAGACAGAGTGAGAGGAATATCAGTGCTTTAGCATAATATATTCAAGATCCATCAATGAAGGCACAAATGACAAGATTTCATCTTTTATACAACCAAGTAGTATTCCATTGAATAGATATACTTGTTAGTCCTCATTGGAGGATATTTTCCCCTTGATCTTTAGAGAGAATGGAAGAGAGAGACAGAGTGAGAGAAACATTGATGTGAGGGAAATACATCACTTGGTTGCCTCCCATGTACACTCTGACTGGGCCCAGAAATCAATCCTGCAACCAAGGTGTGCCTTAACAGGAATTGAACCCAGGATCCTTTGGTACACAGGGCAATGCTGTATCCACTGACACTAAATTGACTGGGCTCTTTTCCTTTTTGACTACTATAGCCTTGTAGTAAAGTTTTAATCAGGGATTATGATACCCCTGCCTTTATTTTTTGTTGTTGTTCAGGATTGCTTTTTTGTTTACACAAAAATGTGAAGATTTTTTAAATAGCATTTTATGAAAAATGCCATTGTGGTTTTATAGGGATTTCACTGAATATATAAATTACTTTAGGGGATATAGACATTTTAAATAATGTTAGCTCTTCTAATGCATGAACATTTGAATGCCTTTAAGCATGACTTATAACCCTGAGTTAGCTGCATGAACCCCATTCCTATTATATTATCCTAGGCTCTTGGCTACTCATCAGAAAATTGAAGCACCTTTAAGTTTCTGGGTGTCCAGCCTGAATTTCAGACCAACTATATAAGAAGCTTTGAAATATAATTCAGGGATTACTACTATTTAAAGCTCTCCATATAATTCCAATGTGCAACAGAGGCTGGGAGCCAATTCAGAGAAAATCAGTATGTGAACTATGTAGACCTTGAAGGCAATGGATGTCAGTCCTGAAAGGTGGTTCTATAATCTTGACTTCTAGAAAGGCCTCCTTGTTTCATGTAACCTTCAGGTTCTGCCTCTTATTCTGTCACCATTCAGTAATGGTAACAGTTTCCATCTTCAGGTCCATGTTTTATCTCTGAATATACTCTCTGAATTGGCAAAAGTTTGCTGGGGTAAATGTGGAAGATTATCTTTAACACTTGTTTTCTGAGATCTTGGGGTTTCCCCCTTAAATATCTCTCCTTTGTTCCATCCCTAAGAAGTTGGGGCTGTAGGCATCACTCTGCTCTTCATTGGCTATTCTGCCTCAGTTCAGGTAGCTGGTTTCAGGTTCAAGCAGGTGCTGCCCAAATTAAATCTTTCCATTTAGCTGTTTAGCCACTTTCCCAGAAATGTGATTTCTCTTGTGCTCCTGTTGGGAGAAGTGCTGATCCCAAATGTAGAAACATTAATATGAGGAAAATGACAACAGATGGGTCCTGAGCCAAAAATATGGAGAAAGGGTGGGAGGCAGTAAAGAGACTCTGATGACTTTCAAAAGATTTAAAAGAAAATCTAAATAAATCTCATCTGTGTCTGACCTAATTTTTCTATCTTTAGCAAAATGTTTAAACAATCATAGTTTAGAACTCTCAGCTATATAATTTTACTAGTTTAATAGGCTCAATAAAACCCTGTGTGTATGTATGTTTATAATAACCTATTTGATCTATGAGATTGAATGACTAAGTAGGTTATCTAAGGGAACTGTTGGCTGAAAACACTTTTCTGTCTTTTATTATTTCTCATGAACTGTTGTGACTAGACACTGGGAAAGCGACTAAAACAAAGTATATCTGAAGTCACAATTACCAGTTGGACTCTTGCCATGCATTTGGGTTATGTAAACAGCTTGGGCTTCACAGAGGGCAAAGTTTAAGCTGTTTGTATGCGATGATGTGAAATCCCTGAACAAACATCAATATTAATAATCCTTTAACGGTTTTATGATATTAATACAAATCAAAGCATGTTTCTGGAATAATTTCTCTTCTATTCTATGATGAATGCATTCTTTATTATGAGATACTGTTATTCAAGGTCTTTATTAAACATGGAGCATAAAGGCCACAGTGGCTCTTTTGGGTCTTACTGTTATTGATGAAGTTTACTTAACTCACTTTTTCAGTTTCTCCCGTTAGCATGAAGTCACAAATTAATTACAGTGGTACCTCAAAATACGAGTTTAATTCGTTCCGTAACCTTGAGGCATGAGAAACTATGAGACGCTCGAGTCATGGTAAACTGGTGGGTCGTGTGCAGCCGGCCGATTCGCCCGATTACTCCTATCTCTAATGTTGCTTGTATTTCAAAGCAAAAATCGCTAGCTCAACGGCTAGTATCTCAAAAATCTCATATGTTAGGGCACTTGTATCTCAAGGTACCACGGTACTTCTGTGCTTACCATAGAATCATTGGCTTCACTTGGAATGGTGAGAATATTTCAAATTTAGCAAATCTTATCCCTAACCTGTGTTAAACTGTTCAATCTTTAACTTTCAATCAATAACTCTAACCTAAAACTCTCTGTTGTTGCAAACTAAGTTCATTAGTCCTCTTCTAGATAACCATTTGTTCTCATCTCCTTTAAAGGCTTTTTGTTGAAGATTTTGTTTCCATTCTGAGCTGCTAAATACACTTGATAAGTACTCAGGAAAATGGCAACTCTCCCCTCTTGCTCTCGTCCAAAGAGGAGCTGATTTTTATTCCTGTTGACCTACAAACAATGTTCACTAAAACATGACTTTGAATATGTCACAGGTCATGTTTTTCCTCATTTGCTTTTTATTTATTTATTTATTTTAATTTTTTAAAGTATTACAAATAGTAATACATATGTCTCCCCCCCCATTGACCTCCCCATGGTCTTTCCTACCCCAAAGTACATGCCCTCACCTGTCTCCCCCTTCCCTCCACTGTCTTGTAACCATTGGCTATGCTTACATACATGCATAGAAGTCCTTCATTTGATCTCTTACAGGCCACCCCCCCCAACTTCCCTTGCCTTCCCACTGTAGTATGACAGTCTGTTCATTACTTCTTTGCTTCTGTATGTGTTTTTTTGTTTTTCCCCCTGATTCTTTTCTTTAAAAACATCTGCAGGCTAGAAATAAACTTGTAAGAAAAAAAATGTTTCAGTCCCAATTTCAATGTCCAACAGTTCCTTATGTGTAAATGTCAACAATGGTATATGGATGGTGGATAAATGGTGGCAATGCAGGTCCGACCCTCTCTGGTTTGGTCCTAGGCATCCTTTAGCGACGCACAGCTGCTGACTGCTAGTATGGCAAGGCGTCTTCAGCGTCTTCCATCTCTGGACTGTTTCTCCTCTTGTCTTTGTGGTTGGAGCAGACCTGTCAATTCCTCTCTGTTTCAGGAGTCCACTTGGTCTTGGAGTTGTTTTCTGAAAGTATGTAAATGTATTCTTGACCAAAAGTTAATAAAGGAATCTTTTCTATAAAACTGACTTGGGGTCCTTTTTATTTTTGCACAAAAGATTGTCCTTTGCCTTATTTTGACACCATGTGTGTTTTTCATGGGTGTCTTGCTATTAGCATTACAAAGAAAATTAATTTTCTAAAGCAAAGATTTTCTAGATGTAATTTACTTACCGGATATTTTTCTTTACATGATGTTATCCTACTATTCCGCTTTTTTTTTTTTTTTTTGTGAGTAATGGAGGCTTTTGTAAAAATTTTTAATGCAATCTTGATAACTTTAAATTTTAGTTTTTTGCACACAAATATGCATGCTTTATGTTTGTGGAATATTAAGCAATTTTACCATGAAATGAACTACCAATTGAAATTTTAGTTAATACTTTAGAAACAGCTTTTTGTCCAGTACAATTAAATTTTCTTGGATATTCACTTATTTCAATTAGGCAATTTAAATTAATCTGAAAGCTTGATTACTCTTTTACTGTCAAATTTAATACTCCACGAACAATCTTAGATTTCCCTGTAAATATTAGTGGAAATTATTATTTGCATTATTCTTGAGTAGGCACTGAACATTCCTGGTGCTAGGATGGATTTAGATATAGGGCAGCTGTTGTTGGCATGTTTCTTTCTGTTACCTGGGTCCTGAGCATGGGAAGCGAAGCTGCCATGGGGGCAGGAGACCTCCCTCAGAAGGGGTGAGGTTTCAGACCCCTGCAAGGTTGGAGGGGTGACAGTCTGTGCCCACCTCTGTTGACCCCCAAGTTCTCTCCTGATGGCCCCTCTGCGACTGTGCCTGTCTTATGTTGTTCCTTCCCTGAGGAATATTACCCATCTCTGGCTAACCAGTCATCCTTCGGGGCCAACCAGGATGTTGTGAGGTTCAGTTCTGTCTCCTTGGTAGCCTATGCCCCAGTGGCCTCCATGCCCAGCACCAGCCTTGGGATCCCCTCACCTGCTGCAGGGGCCCCGGAACTGATTACATATGTTGGGGAACTCAAGTTCCTTCTCCAGGGAGGGCCCAGCTCACACGATTGGACGAGAGAGAGATCCATACCAGCCACCTGGAGGCTTCAAACTCAGCATGAATAGAAAGCTCAGGCTACAGTTAAGGGCCATTTGATTGTGAGAATAGGGTCCCTCTTGGCAAAAAAGGTTAGAGTGCCAGTATAGAATGCTCAAGTGCCTTCTCAGTGCCTTAATTCCTTCTGAAAGGGAATAAATCCTTTCATGTTCTTTTTTAAATTTCTGCCAAACATTCAAAGAATTAGTTTGTAATTTTGTTTGGGATAATTGTACAATATGCTGTTGTGAAATATCAAGAATTATACTGACATTGTAGAATAATATCAAGCAAGGATATTCTTTGTTCTAAGCCATGGCAGTTCAATCAAACTGGCTATCAATTTCTTTTTGTAACTTTATATAAACTTCTTCAGGGAGGCCAAAACACAGATTACTTACTTTAGCTCAAGGGGCCAAATATATTGAGTTTCAATTACAATCCTTACAATATTTGAAAGAAACTTCTTATTTCCTTCCAAAATAGTTTTCATGCTACAGAGTTTCATTTAAAAATCTTTGTCACATGAAACAATTTCTCTTAAGGGTATGTTGACCACAGTATGGCTTAGATTTAATATTTTATTATAATAATTTTTTAATTTTTAATTTTACATGTATACTTATTCTCCCATTACCTTCCCCTGTTGTCTGTGTCCAATGATTAGGCTCATATGCATGTATGCAAGTCCCTCTGTTGTTCTCTCCCCCTTACTCCCACCAACCCCCACCTTCCCTGAAATTTGATGTTTTGATCAACCTTCTCAGTCTCTGGATCTGATCTTGTTCACTAGTCTATGTCATTCATTATATTCTACAAATGAGTGAGATCATGTGATATTTAACTTTCTCTGCCTGTCTTTTTTCACTAAGCATAATGCTTTCCATCTCCATCTATGTTGTTGCAAATAGTAGGAGCTCCTTCTTTTTTTACTGAAGCATAGTATTCTATTGTGTAGATGTACCACAGTTTTTTAATCCATTCATCTGCTGATGGGCACTTAGGCTGTTTCCAAATTTTAGCTATAGTCAATTGTGCTGCTATGAATGTAGGGGTACAAATATCCTTTCTGATTGGTGTTTCTAGTTTCTTGGGATATACTCCTAGAAGAGGGATTACTGGGTCAAATGGGAGTTCCATTTTTAGTTTTTTGAGGAAACTTCATACTGTTCTCCGTAGTGGCTGCACCAGTCTGCATTCCCACCAACAGTGCAGGAGGGTTCCTTTTCTCCACATCCTTGCCAACACATGTTGTTTATTGATTTGTTGATGATAGCCATTCTGACAAGTGTGAGATGACAACCATTGTTGTTTTGATTTGCATCTCTCTGATGATTAGTGATTTTGAGTAGGTTTCATATATCTGTTGGCCTTTCTTTTGTCTTCTTTCAAGAAGTGCCTATTTAGGTCAGTTGCCCTTTTTTTGATTGGGTTGTTTATCTTCTTTTTGTGAAGTTGTATGAGTTCTCTGTAAAAGTTGGAAATTAAACCCTTATCATTGATATCATTGGCAAATATGTTCTCTTATGCAGTGGGCTTTCTTGTTGTTTTGTTGATGGTTTCCTTTCCTGTGCAAAAGCTTTTTATTTTGAAGTAGTCCCATTTGTTTATTTTTTCTTTAGTTTCCATTGCCCTAGGAGCAGTATCAGTGAAGAAATTCCTTTGGCATATATCAGAGATTTTGCTGCCTGTGCATTCCTCTAGTATTTTTATGTTTTCCCTCTTATGTTTAAGTCCTTTTTTCCATTTTGAGTTTATTTTTGTGTATGGTGTAAGTTTGTGGTCTAGTTTCATTTTTTTTTTTTTGCCTATATCTTTCCAATTTTCCCTACACTATTTGTTGAAGAGACTGTCTTGACTCCATTATATGTTCTTGCCTCTTTTGTCAAATATTAATTGGGCATAGTGGTTTGGGTCGATTTCTGGGTCCTCTATCCTATTCTATTTATCTATGTGTCTGTTTTGTGCCAGTGGAAGGCAGTTTTGAGGACAGTAGCTTTGTAATACAGCTTGAAATCTGGTGATGAGATATCACCTACTTTATTCTTCTTTCTCAGGATTGCTGCAGCTATTTGGGGTCTTTTTTTGGAATTAGGTGAATTTTTTGGAAAGTTTGTTCTAGGTCTGTGAAGTATTCCTTTGGTATTTTAATGGGGAGTGCATTGAATCTATATAATGATTTTAGTAGAATGGACATTTTGATGATGTTGATTCTACCATTCCATGAACATGGTATGATATGTTTATGTCTTCCTCTATCTCTTTTTTCAGTGTCATGTAGTTTTTCGCATATAGATCTTTTACCTCCTTCGTTAAGTTTATTCCTAGGTATCTTAATTTTTTTGGTGCAATGGTAAATGCTATTGCTTATTTAGTCTCTCTTTCTGTAAATTCATTATTGGTATATAGAAATGTCACAGATTTCTTGGTATTAATTTTGTATCCTGCTACAATGCTGAATTCATTTATCAAGTCTAATAATTTTTTGATGGAATCTTTAGGGGTTTTTAAGTAAGGTATCATGTCATTTGCAAATAAGGACAGTTTAATTCTTTTTCTATTTGGATTCCATTTATTTCTTTTTCTTGTCTGATAGCAATGGCTAGTACTTCCAGCATTATGTTGAATAGGAGTGGTGAGAGTGGGCATCCCTGTCTTGTTCCTGTTTTTAGAGGAAATGGTTTTAGTTTTTGTTCATTGAGTATGATGTTGGCTGTGGGTTTGTCATATATGGCTTTTATTATGTTGAGATATGATCCTTCTATTCCCATGTTGCTGAGAGTTTTTATCAAGAAAAGGGTTTTGGATTTTGTCAAATGCTTTTTCTGCATCAATTGATATGACTATGTGATTTTTGTCTCTCAATTTGCTTATGTGATGTATCATGTTTATTAATTTGCAAATATTGTACCATCTTTGGTTCCCTGGGAAATTCTACATGGTTATGGTGTATGATCTTTCTGATGTACTTACTGCTGGATTTAATTTGATAGAATTTTGTTGAGGATTTTGGCATCTATGTTCATGAGGGATATTAGCCTGTAATTCTCTTTCATTGTGTTATCTTTATCTGTTTTTGGTATTAGGGTGATGCTGGCTTCATAGAAGGAGTTTGGAAGTGTTCCTTCCTCTTGAATTTTCTGGAAGAGTCTGAGGAAGATAGGTTTTAGTTCTATTAATATTTGGTAAAATTCTCCTGTGAAGCCATCTGGCCCTGGACTTTTGTTTGCTGGAAGCTGTTTTGATGATTGCTTCAATTTCTTCCATAGTTATCAGCATATTGAGATTTTTAGAATCTTCCTGAGTGAGTTTTTAAAGGTTGTGTTTTTTCTAGGAATCTGTCCATTTCCTCTAGGTCATGAAATTTGTTAGAATAGAGCTGTTCATAATATTTTTTAATAATCCTTTGTAGTATTTCTGTGGGGTCTGTAGTTATTTCACTTCTCTCTTTTCTGATTTTGTTTATTTGGGTCTGCTCTCTTTGCTTCTTGGTGAGCCTGGCTAGAGGTTCATCAATCTTGTTTATGCTTTTGAAGAACCAGCTCTTGGTTTTGTTCATCTTTTGTATTGTTTTATTGGTCTCTATGTCATTCATCTCTGCTCTGATCTTTATCATTTCCTTCCTTCTGCTTATAGTTGGCTTTTCTTATTGCTCTCTCTCTAATTCTTTGAGTTGTTGAGTTAGGTGATTCATTACCTTTTTTTCTTTTTTTTTTTTGAGGTCGACCTGTAGAGCTATAAACTTCCCTCTCAGCCCTGTTTTCATTGTGTCCCATAGCCTTTGCATTGTTTTGTTTTTATTGTCATTAATCTCCAAGATATTTTTAATTTCTTCTTTGATCTCATTTATAACCCATTCATTGTTTAGTAACATGGTATTCAACTTCCAAGTGTTTGAATTTTTTGGAATGTTTTTATTGTATTTTATTTCTAATCTTATGCTATTGTGGTCTGAGTAAATGCTTGATATGATTTCAATCTTTTTGAATTTGGGGAGACTTTGCTTGTGACCCAATATGTGGTCTATTTTTGAGAATGTCCCATGTGCAGTTGATGTGTATTCCATGGCTTTAGTGTTATATGCTCTGAAGATGTCAATTATGTCCATGAGATCTAGTGAATTATTTTGAATTGCTGTTTCTTTGCTGATTTTTTATCTAGAGAATTTATTCAGTGATGTCAGTGATATATTAAAGTCCCCTACTATGATTGTACTGTTGTTGATCTCTCCCTTGATATCTCCAAGGAGTGTTTTCGTATTTGGGTGCTCCTGTATTGGGTGTGTATATGTTTACCAGAGTTATATCTTCTTGTTGAATTGCTCCTTTTAGTATTGTGTGGTGGCCTTACTTATCTTTTGTTAAGGCCTTTACTTTGAGGTATATTTTATCAGATATAAGTATCACCATCCCAACTTTCTTCTCATTCCAATTTGCTTTAAAAATATTTTCCCATCCCTTCACTCTCAGTCTGTGTGAGTCCTTTGCTCTGAGGTGGGTCTCTTGCAGACAGCAAATACATGGATCATGTTTTCTTACCCATTAAGCTACCCTATGTCTTTTGATTGGTGCATTTAACCCATTTACATTTAATGTTATTATTGACAAGTTCATGTTTGTTGTCATATTTTCCCTTAGTGTTTGTGTTTTTTCTTTCCTTTCTCTTTTTTCTTTTTACAGCAGTCCCTTTAGCATTTCTTGCATTGTTGGCTTGGTAGTGATAAATTCTCTTAACCCTTTTTTTTGTCTGTGAAATTTCCTGATTCCACCTTCAATATTGCACGATAGCCTTGCTGGGTATAGTATTCTTGGGTTCAGACCCTTTCTTTGCAAAACTTTATATATTTCACTCAATTCCCTTCTGGTTTGGTGAGTTTCTGTTGAGAAATCAGTTGATACTCTAATAAGAGATCCCTTGTAGATAACTTTCTTTCTCCCTCTGGCAGCCTTTAAGATTCTTACCTTGTCGTTAGTGTTTGCCAATTTAATTATGATGTGTCTTAGTGTCGGTCTTTTGGGGTTAAGGTTGTTTGGGACTCTGTGTACTTCTTGAACTTGTATAATGTTTTTCCTGCCAATATCAGGGAAGTTTTCTGTCATTATTTCTTCAAACAGTTTTTCTATTTCTTGCTTCTCTATCTCTTCTTCTGGTATCTCTATTAAGTGAATGTTGTTTTGTTTTGTGTAGTCCCAAAGCTCTCTTAGGCTCTCTTCTTGTTTTTTAAGTATTTTTTTTCCAGTTGCTGCTGTGTTTGCGTGTTTTTTCCTACCTTGTCTTCTAATTTATTGATGCAGTCCACAGCCTCTTCTAATCTACTGTTTAGGCCTTCAATTGTGTTCCTTATGGCAGCTATGTCATTCTTCATCTCTTCTTGGTTTCTTTTCATGTTGATGGCATTCTCATTCAGCTCCTTATAGTTCTCATTGAGTTGTTTGTATTTGTTGTTGAGTTGTATGTATTTGTCATCCATCCATTTAAACATCCTTAAAACCATTACTCCGAATTTTTTCTCTGATAAGCTCCTGGATTCAATTTCATCTAATTCCCTTTTTGATGATTCCTCTTTTTCTTTCCTTTGGGGATTGCTTTTCTGTCTTCCCATGTTTTCCTGTAATGTTTTAAATGTAGATTCAATTGCTTTACTACCCAGATTTTTTTTTGTGGATGGTGCTACTGGTGTATTCTCTCAGTTTTCCTTTGTTAATCTATTGTAGATCCCTACCTGAGCTATTTGGGTTCTCTTGATGTAGATCTGTGAGCTTGAGCAGCACAATTGTGGTGTCTAGCATTCAGCAGCCATGGAGGGGAGTCTCTCTATTTTTGCTGTTTTGTACCCTTAGTTGAGATTATGCGTGCCCAGCGGGGACTCACAATGGCATCAAGGACCCATCTGTCTGGGTGATGTGGTTCAAGGGGTCTACACTCTGGAGAGGGGTGACTGTGGTGCTCAGAGTTACAAAATCATACCCGTGAAGACTACCAGTGGCTCCCAGGCACTGCCTAGGGAGTGGACCATCAGAAATGCACTGCTGTGGGTATGCTGTAAATGCACTGATGTGGGCGGGCTGTGTATGTGCTAATGTGGGCACCCTGCAAACATGACATGGGCACACTGTACATGCACCAAAGGTGTGCTGCAAACAAGGGCACACCCTAAATATGGCAACGCGTGCGCTCTTTAATGTGCCGATGAGTGCTTGCTGTAAATGTGCTATTGTAGGCACACTGCCACCACACTGATGTGGACTTGAGCTCTGTCTCTGGGAAGAAGGAGGTTGCACTCACTGCTTTGGAGGTGGAGGTCCCAGGGTCCGCAGATCTGCAGTTGTGGCAGCAGGACTCTGGCTGGAGTGGCTGTTGAGTTGAAGGGCAGCTGCAAGGCCTGTCTGTTTGGTGGTGTTGATGAGTTCCCAAAAAAAGGTCGTTTTTCTTTTCAAGATGGCATGGGATTTTGGTCCTGAGTCCCACAGTCCAGGGAGTGTCTGCCATGCTGGCAGTCTCTCCTTGTCCAAGAGAGCCTGTACTGCCAGCCCCTGCTGCTTCTGTGAGATTTAACTGTCCCTTACTCACTTACACACACCACACACATCCACACCCTCTCCTTTCATCCCCTCTCTCACTTCCTCTCCCTCACCTATGTCCTTCCAGCCACCATCTTCTGTTGGAGTCAAGGCTGCCTTCTCACTTGCTTTTTAGAATAGCATATTAATTTCTAAAGAGTCTAAATTTTGAAATCTTACTTCCTCTGTGAAATATCTTCCAGCCCATCTTCAATAAAGGCAATACCCTCTTTTCTAGAAATTTAGTATACTACTTTCCACACTGCTTATAATTTACTGCCCTGTGTTGTACTTTTCTGCTGTCCTTATCTTATCCTAGGGGGTCCCTCTCACAGAACAAGCACTAAATAAATATCTGACATTGATGAGAACGGATGATTAATCATATTTTGTTGGAAGCAAAATCTCAGAAGTAAACCTATAATTTTAAGCTTCTCTCCTCCCCCATAATAAAATAGGGAATAGTTGTTGAAGTTTTATGATATATTTGGTATTTAACATAAATTTTACCCTCTAATCTTGCAAACGCTATAAGATTAGTGATATTATTATTAGAGATGGGGAAAAGGACACATAATGTTAATGTAATTCTTCCAAGGTTACATTTCCAATAAATGGGTAGCTCAGATATAAAACCGAGTCTTCTTCTAAAACCTATACCTTAATGTTGCACATTCTGCCTCACTTACATTTTACCTGGACCTAGCTTGGAATGGAGTTTGGAGGTGTAAGTGTCAAGAATATATGCTCCATAAAATATTAGGTTCCTTAGAAGTGTTTCATGGATTGTCAAACATGATTTTAATTATCAAGTTTGCAAAAAGGACTTAAAGCTGCTAATATTCGCCTGTTGAAGAGAAGAGATGCCAAAGGACTTGAGGAATTATTCCTATAAAAGCTCAATGTGAGGTGGTGAGGCTTAGAAATTCCACCTGTTTAGTCAAACCCAAAGTTTTAGGTCAGTGGTCGGCAAACTGTGGCTCACGAGCCACATGTGGCTCTTGAGTCATGGTTTGCTGCTCTGTTGACTAATGAGTTTGCTGACCACTGGGATTAGGACTTAATCACAAGGAACAACAACAGCCTGTAATTATTGGAATCGAGAGTCTAGGTTTATACTAAGTTGCACTTAATGCCATGGATTAAAGGTGCACCTTCTTCATTATATCACTAAGAAAGAGAAACATAACTGCTGAAATAACCATGGCACAATATTTTCTTATCACTAGGATTTTTAAGTTTTATACTTGAGAGAGCTCTTTTAGTCTTATTATGTATGTAAACAATATTAATTGGTTAATGTATTCTTAAATCCCTTTTATATCTGATCTGAATCTCCAAAGTCTATGTTTTCCAAACAATATCAACCTCTGTGCTATTGAATGAACTGGTGAGCCAGTGTTTCTTGAAAGACTTCTCCACTATTACCTCTGAGAATTTCTTGCAAGTCACTGACATCAATTTTGCCAAACTGAATGCGAATATGTAGGCGACCAGAATGTCATCTTTTCTGCTTTCTGGCTAGCAGCAATTGTAAGACACTTAACATTTTCAGAGGTAAAAATGTGCAAAGGCATTCTTCAGAATTGGTGAAATGTAGTAAATATAATTTAACTTGAAAAATGGGTGTCAGTGTCTGAAAAAAATTGAAAACCTCTAGTGTTGTTAAAAGAACCTTAGTTTTAAGGAATCAGAGGATTTGATCTCCTAACTTGCTGTAGCAAGCAACATCATTTCTTTTGAGCCTCCATTTTCTAACCTTTAAACAAAGAATAAGCACACTAATCTTTTGAGATGGTTGCAAAGATTAAAATAAAAAAATAAATTTCACTGAAGCAGGATTGTTTCTTCTAAAACCTATACCTTAATGTTGCACATTCTGCCTCACTTACATTTTACCTGGACCTAGCTTGGAATGGAGTTTGGAGGTGTAAGTGTCAAGAATATATGCTCCATAAAATATTAGGTTCCTTAGAAGTGTTTCATGGATTGTCAAACATGATTTGTCTGGAGTAGTAACAGAGACCTAGTAGCTTTTCATGACTGAGCTGAATGAATAAACCAATGGACAGATATTTCATGCCTTTCAGGCTACAAGCAGAAGTGTCTATGTTGCCATGGTGAATGTCAGTATATTCTAACTGAAGAATAAAACAAAACAGGGAATGATTCAGTAGGTATATATCATTCTTTAATACCCCTATCCATTTTGTTGCAAGTAGTTTTATGGTCTGAATTACTAGTATGTCCTTTTCCCAAATGGGAACTTCTTTCAGTCTAAAGTTGCTTGGTTATTTTCTTGTATAGTAAAGAAAAAAAATCAACACAATTGTAGGCTAAAAAGCTATTCTGTCTCTTTTGAATTTTTTTATTGTGTTACATGTATACATATGTCCCTATTGCTCCCCTCTCTCAGACATACCCCAACCCCCCAGTGTCTTGTGTTCATTGGTTTTGCTCATATGCATGCATACAAGTCCTTTGGTTGATCACTTTTCTACCCCTCCTCTCCTTAACCTTCCTGCTGTAATTTGACAGTCTCTTAGATGCGTTACTGCTTCTGTATCTATCCTTTTGTTCATCAGTTTATAATGTTCTTTATTATCCACAAATGAGGGAGATCATGTGGTGTTTCTCCTTCATTGACTTGCTTAATTCACTTAGCATAAGGCTCTCCAGTTCCATCCAGGTTGCTGCAAATGGTAAGAATTCCTTCTTTTTAATGGCAGCATAGAATTCCATTGTGTAGATGTACCACAGTTTTCTGATCCACTCATCTGCTGACGGGCACCTAGGCAGTTTCCAATTTGTAGCTATTGTAAATTGTGCTTCTATGAACATAGAGGTGTATAAATCCTTTCTGATTGGTGTTTGTAATTTCTTAGGATATATTCCTAAGAGTGGGATTGCTGGGTCAAACGGGAGATCCATTTTTAGTTTGTTAAGGAAACTCCATACTATTTTCCACAGTGGCTGCACCAGTCTGCATTCCCACCAACAGTGCACAAGGGTTCCTTTTTCTCTGCATCCTCGCCAACACTGTCCTTTGTTGATTTGTTGATGATTGCCATTCTGACAGGTGTAAGATGGTATTGCATAGTCATTTTGATTTGCATATCTTTGATAATTAGTGACTTTGAACATGTTTCCAAGTGTCTCTTGGCCTTCTGTCATCTTTTGAAGAGGTTCTATTTAGGTCTGTTGCCCATTTTTTTTATTGGATTTTTTATCTTCCTTTTATTAAGTTGTATAAGGTGGCTGTAGATGTTGGAGATTAAACCTTTATCAGTGATAACATTTGCAAATATGTTCTCCCATACAGTGGTCTTTCTTGTTGTTTTGTTAATGGATTCTTTTGCTGTGCAAAGCTTTATATATTGATGTAGTCCCGTGTGTTTATTTTTTCTTTGCTTTCATTGCCCTTAGAGCAGTGTCAATGAAGAAGTTCTTTCGGAATATGTCTGAGATTGTGCTGCCTGTGGATTCCTCTAGTATTTTTATGGTTTCCCATCTAATGTTTAAGGCCTGTATCCATTTGGAGTTTATTTTTGTATTTGGTGTAAGTTGGTGGTCCAGTTTCATTTTTTTGCATGTATCTATCCAATTTTCCCAACACCATTTATTGAAGAGGCTGTCTTGACTCTATTGTATGTTCATGCCTCGTTTTTCAAATATTAGTTGAGCATAGTGGTTTGGTTGGATATCTGGGTTCTCTATTCTATTCCATTGGTCTATATGTCTGTTCTTGTGCCGGTACCAAGCTGTTTTAAGAACAGTTGCTTTGTAATATAGCTTGAAATCTGGTATTGAGATCCCAGCTACTTTATTCTTCTTTCTTAGGATTGCTGTGGCTATTCACGGTCTTTTTTTGTTCCAGATGAATCTTTGAAGAATTCTTTCTAGGTCTGTGAAATACAATGTTGGTATTTTAATGAGTAATGCATTGAATCTCTAGATTGCTTTGGATAGTATGGACATTTTAATGATGTTGATTTCCCCAATCCATGAGCATGGTATGCTCTTCCATCTGTTTAAATCTTCCTCTATCTCTTTTTTCAGTGTCTGGTTGTTTTCACATATAGTTAGGTTTATTCCTAGGTATCTTAATTTTTTTGGTGTGATGGTAAATGGAATTGCTTTTTTAGTCTCTTTTTCTGTATTTCACTATTAGTGTATAGAAATACCAAAGATTTCTTGGCATTAATTTTGTATCCTGCTACATTGCCAAATTCATTTATTAAGTCAATTAGTTTTTGGATGGAGTCTTTCGGGTTTTTTATGTACAGTATCTTGTCATCTGCAAATAAGAACAGCTTTACTTTTTATTTTCCAATTTGGATGCCTTTTATTTCTTCTTCTTGTCTAATTACAATGGCTAATACTTCCAGTAATATGTAGAACAGGAGAGGTGAGAGTGGGCATTCTTGTATTGTTCCTGTTCTTAGGTGAAATGGTTTTAGTTTTTGCCCATTGACTATAATGTTAGCTATAGGTTTATCATATATGGCTTTTATAATGTTGAGGTATGATCCTTCTATTCCCATCTTGCTGAGAGTTTTTATCAAGAAAGGGTGTTGGATTTTGTCAAATGCTTTTTCTGCATCAATTGATATGCCTATGTGATTTTTATCTCTCAATTTGTTTATGTGATGCATCTTTTTTTTTTTTTTATTTGTGGATATTGTACCATCTTTGCATTCCTGCGATGAATCCTGCTTGGTCATGGTGTATGATCTTTCTGATGTACTGCTGGGTCCAATTTGCTAGAATTTTGTTGAGGATTTTGGCATCTATATTCATGAGAGATATTGGCCTGTAATTCTCTTTCCTTGTGTTGTCTTTATCTGGTTTTGGTATTAAGGTGATGCTGGCATCATAGACGGTGTTTGGAAGTGTTCCTTCTTCTAGAATACTTTTGAAAAGTCTGAGGAGGATAGGTTTTCTTTTTTAATTAAATCTTTATTATTCAAATTATTATATTTGTTCCTCTTTTTTTCCCTTCCATAGCTCCCCCTCCACCCAGCTCCCACCCCTCCCTCTACCCTTACCTCCCTCCCGTTGACCTCATCCATAGGTGTATGATTTTTGTCCAGTCTCTCCCTGTACACCCCTTACCACTTTCCCCCTGAGAATTATCAGTTCACTCCCTTCCTGTGCTCCTGATTCTATTATATTCACCAGTTTATTCTGTTGATCAAATTTTTAATTCACTTACTTTTCAGATTCACTTGTTGATAGATACGTATTTGTTGTTCATAATTTTTTATCTTTTACCTTTTTCTTCTTCCTCTTCTAAAAGAGTACCTTTCAGCATTTCATATAATACTGGTTTGGAGTTGATGAACTCTAGCTTTTTCTTATCTGTGAAGCTCTTTATCTGCCCTTCAACTCTGAATGATAGTTTTGCTGGATAGAGTATTCTTGGATGTTGAATAATTCTTGCCATTCCCATCTGGTCTGCATCATTTCTGTTGAGAAATCAGCTGACCGTCAAATGGGTGCTCCCTTGTAGGTAATAAACTGTTTTTTTCTTGCTGCTTTTAATATTCTCTCTTTGTCTTTTGCTCTTGGTATTTTAATTATGATGTGTCTTGGTGTGGTCCTCTTTGGATTCCTTTTATATGTGGTTCTCTGTGCTTCCTGGACTTGTAAGTCTATTTCTTTTACCAGATGTGGGAAGTTTTCAGTCATTATTTCTTTAAATAGGTTTTCAGCATCTTCCTCTCTCACTTCCTCTGGCACCCCCATAATTCTGATGTTGGTACGCTTGAAGCTGTCCCAGAGGCTCCTTACATTATCTTCACATTTTTAGGCTGTTAGGTCTCTGTATAATATTTTTTATTTCACTCAGTGTATGTTTAATTTCTTTTGTCCTTTTCCATCTCTACTTGGATCTTCGTCATCTCTAGTTGGATCTTTTTCATCTCTAGTTGGGTCTTTTTCATCTCATCTTGGCTCTTGCTTACTTTATCCAACTTTTCTAGGATATTCTAGAAAAACCTTATAAGCGTGGTTTTGAACTCGATATCCAGTCATTTGTTTTCCTTCATTTATTTTGTTTGTGATCTCTTCCCTTGTCTTGGCATTTTCACTCTGCAGGGAGAACTTCTGTGTTGTATTCAGCCTTATGATACCAGAGTTGCAAAACCGCAAAAGCCTCTCTGTTGAGCTTGGGATGGGTGGAGTCTTAGAGCTTAAGGGACCGCCTTGCCTTCCAGTTGTCCCTGCCCTCCACGACCCCTTAGTCTCAAGTGACTGGGTAATCGCTGGAGAGGTCCCTGTGTGCGCCAAAGCACACACACACTTGCTCTCTCACAGTGCCTCTAGACTGCTTCCTTTCCGGCTCCCCTGCGCTCTGGAACCATATGAGTCTGGGTCACCAGAGTTTTGCCAGAAACTGGGGCTTAGTGGAGTTAGAAGTGACTCACTTGGGAGGGTCTGTCTCCCACCCACTTATGAAAGCCAGCGGCACAATCAGCATTCGATCCTCTGTGCACAGTGCTGTGCGCACCACCAGACTTCTGATCTTTTCTGACTCCCCTAAATTTCCGTGCACCTCTCCCTTTTCACAGGCCAAACTGCCCTAGTATGAGTTTCGACTGGATTTGGGTTTAGTGTTGTAGGATAAGGGGTTCAATGCTTTTGAGAGTCTCATCTCCCTCCCACCAGAGAAAGCCAGCCAGGTTCTCTGGCACCCACTCTCTCCACCTGTGTGTCTCTGTACCTCAGCTTTTTGTAGCTCCTCTGGGTCTCTGTGAGCCCCTTTCTTTCATTCTAGTTGTATAATTTCCACTCAGCCAGCTTTCCTGTGGTTCTTGATAGATGTCTGTTCTGTCTTTTAGTGTAGTTTTGAAATTGTTGTGCGAGGCAGCAGTTTAGGTTTTTACCTATGCCACCATCTTGGATTCTCTCAACATCTGTGTTTGTTTGTAGTTTTAATTGTTATATTGCTTCTCATAAAAATAAATGAAAATGAGTGTCCCAGTGTGTCACTGAGCATCACAAATGAACACCCAGCTTCTCTGGGGAGTTCCATCTCTGCACAGTGAATCTTTGTCCTCTGCTGTCCATTTATCTGGTGACTATTCACTCTTCTTCAATCAGAGGATAGTTTTTAATTCTTCCTTGAATGTTTGGTAAAACTCTCCTGTGTAGCCATCTGGTCCCAGGCTTTTGTTTGCTGGAAGCTTTTTGATGACTGCTTCAATTTCGTCCATAGTTATTGGATTATTGAGATGTTTACAATTCTTCCTGATTGAGTTTTGGAAGGTTATTTTTTCTAGGATTATGTCCATTTCTTGCAGGTTGTTAAATTCGTTGGAATAGAATTGTTCATAGTATTTTTTAACAGTCCTTTGTATTTCCGCAGGGTCTGTTGTTATTTCTCCTCTTTCATTTCTGATTTTGTTTATTTGGGTCTTCTCTCTTTGTTTCTTGGTGAGCCTAACAAGAGGTCCATTAATCTTTCAAAGAACCAGCTCTTGGTTTTATTGATCTTCTGAATTGTTTCTTTTGTCTCCATGTTGTTTATCTCCACTCTGATATTTACTATTTCCTTTCTTCTGCTTACACTGGGCTTTTCTTGTTGCTCTATTTCTAGCTTTTTGAGTTTTAGGGTTAGGAAATACATTACCATTGTTTCCTGTTTTTTGCAGTAGGCTTGTAGGGCTCTGAACTTCCCTCTCAAGACTGCTTTCACTGTGTCCCATAAATTTTGTATTGTGTTGTCATTGTCATTTGTTGCCATGATGTTTTTTATTTCTTCCTTTATCTCTCTGGTTACCCAGTCATTGTTTAATATCATGCTGTTTTGTCTCCATGTGTTTGATTTCTTTTTGTTGTTTTATTATAGTTGATTTCCAGTTTTATGCCACTGTGGTCTGATAAAATGCTTGATATGATTTCTATCTTCTTGAATTTGAAGAGACTTTTCTTATGACCCAATATGTGATCTATCTTTGAAAATGACCCATGTGCACTGGAGAAGAATGTATATTCTGTGGCTTTAGGGTGAAATGCTCTGAAGATGTCAGTTAATTCCATCTGGTCTAGTGAGTCATTTAGGATTGATGTTTCTTTGCTGATTTTTTGTTTAGAGGATTTGTCCAGTGGTGACAGTGGGGTATTAAAGTCTCCTACTATGATTGTATTCCTGTAAATCTGTCCCTTAATATCCTTCAGGAGTTTTTTTTATGTATTTAGGTGCTCCTATATTGGGTGCGTATAAGTTATTTCTTCTTGTTGGATTGTTCCCTTTAATATTATGAAGTGGCCTTCTTTATCTCCTGTTATGTCCTTCACTTTGAGATCTAATTTGTCAGATATAAGGATTGCAACCCCAGCTTTTTTTTCATTCCCATTTGCCTGAAATACCATCTTCCATCTCTTTACCCTCAACCTGTGTGCATCTCTTTTTCTGAGGTGGGTTTCTTGTAGAGGGCAGATATATGGATCATGTTTCCTTATCCAATTGGTTACCTCATGTCTTTTGATTGGAGCATTTAATCCATTTACATTTAAAGTTAATATTGGTAGGTACTTATCTGTTGCCATTTTAAGTCTTTACCCCCAAGTTTCTTCTTTGCTTCCTATTTTATTTTTATTACAGCAGACCCTTTAACATTTCTTACATTGCTGGTTTGGTTGTAATATATTCCCTTAGTTATTTTTTGTCTGTAAAGCTTCTGATTTCACCTTTAATTTTGATTGAAAGCCTTGCTGGGTAAAGTATTCTTGTATTCAGACCCTTCCTTTGCATGACTTTGTATATTTCATTGCATTCCCTTCTGGCCTGATGAGTTTCTATTGAGAAATCAGTTGCTAGTGTGATGGTGGTTCCTTTGTAGGTAACTTTCTGTTTCTCTCTGCCGCTTTTAAAATTCTTACTTTGTTATTGGTGTTTGCCAATTTAATTATAATGTGCCAGTTTTTGGGGGTTCATTTTGCTTGGGACTTTGTGAGCTTCTTGGATTTGTGTTTTTTTTTTTTCTATATTAGGGAAGTTTTCTGTCATTATTTGTTCAAAGAGGTTTTCTATTCCTTGCTCAGGTTCCAGTCTTTCTGGAACCCCAATTATGCTGATGTTGTTTGTTTTGTGTTATCCCAAAGTTTCCTTAGGCTCTCCTCTTGCTTTTTAATTTTTATTTTTTCTAGAAGCTGCTGTACTTGGGTGTTTTTTCCTACCTTGTCTTCTAGCTCACTGATGTGGTCCTCTGCTTCTTCTAGTCTACTTTGATGCTTTCTATTGAGTTCTTTATAGCAGTGAGATTATTTTTCATTTCTTCTTGATTCTTCTTCATTTCCTCTTGGCTCTTACTCACATTGTCTATTTTGTCTTCCATTTTCTTCAGCCATCTTATGATCATTTCTCTGAACTCTTACTCTGGCAGGCTTATTTCTTCTTCTATTTCATTTACTTTCTTTTTTTGTGATACCTGCCTTTTCTGTCATATGCGGGCTGTTTCTTGGTCTGCCCATGGTCTTTCTTCTCCAGGTGTCTGGTTTTGTAGTTCCCTCTCCTTATCCCTGGCGAAATCTGACCTTTCCGTGTGGCATGTGGTGTCCTCTGAGTCCATGTGTCTGTGCCAATTGGACAGCAGTGTTCTTGGTCCCCCAGCTGTTCGGTGGATGCTACAGTTGTAGCTTTCAGACCACAGTAGACATCCACTTCCCTCTGCAAGATGGCAAGGTCTCCACGTTTGCATGGTGACTCAGGAAGACAAAAACCCAGTGGCAGTGGGGCTGCCTTGTCAGGGGAGCCTCGTCCAGCAGCCCCCCACCTTCGTCTGGAGGATAACTGACTCTTAACTTGCCAACAAACACTCCCTGTGCCACTTTCAGCTACTCTCTCTCCCTCTGCCCAGCGACCAAGCTCCAGACTCATCTGTCTACTCCGCTGCCATTTTTTTCCACCCATCTGTTTTGAATTCTTAAAAATGGTATTTATTATAGTTTTCTTACACATGTTTATTGTTGAAATATTAAGAAATACAGAAACTATAAAAACATCATTATTAAAAATCATTATTTATACTTTTATTAGCTAGAGATTATAATTACTAATACTGTTTTCTTTTACCTTTGGCAATAAAGTATACATATTCCTTTGTAATCTAATTTTTTACTTGATATATTTGAGCATTTCTTCATATATTTAAATGTTCTTCACAAACATTATTTATAATGGATGATATATTATAATTTATGTGAATAAGCCACACTTGCTGGAAATTTAGATTGTTTATAACTTTCCACTATTTTAAATATCACAGTAATGAATATTCTTGATTATTTATATTTATTCACATCGCTGCTTTTTTTTTTCAGAATAAATTCTTGAAAACAGATTCACAGAGCCAGAGAATATAAAATGTTATTCTAATTTATATAAGAAAATTTGAATTTAGCTGAAAAATCTATAGAAAGTGATGAAATAAGGAGGGTTTTTAAGATATCCCTGCCTGGAATTGCCAGGTAGGCTCTGCTAAATTCATCTCTCCACTGTCTCAGAGGTTTTCTGTACATGTGGTTTCTGAGTGAAATTAGGGCTCATGAGTTGCTAGGACTGTCAGATGTTAGGAATGATAATCCTCTTATTTATATTTCTTTTTTCCACCAAAAAGAACAACAACAAAAATCTGAATCTGATGCCCTCATAAATGACAGGTAACTATGAAGAACAGATCCCATCACTTCCTCATTTCATTCAAATGATGAATGAATTAGAAAATGAATACAATGTCTGAGCACGAGGGGATCTGATTGTCACAATATGAAAGCCTTTTTTTGTGATAACAGCATATATGCTCCCATATTCCTGCCAACAGATCCAATACAATCTTGTTTGAATGGTAGATGCACTGACTCCCATGTGGGACCATCTACATTTTTATAAATTGTCTGCAGCATAGTGTCACTGTGTTTTGCCAACCTGATCCTTAGTGAAGTCTAAATATTGAGAGGTTTTCGGTGCAATGGGAAACAAACAAGGGGGAGGGAAGTCAGAACTAATTTTCAAAAGTATGATGTAAACCTGCTACAGAAATGTGTATTATTTTTCTGAATGTGTTCTAGCTGAACCCTAAAAAAAATAACAACCAAAGGCCATAATGGCTCATTGGTGGATATTGTCTCCCATCTGCTGGTGGTAGAAAAGACTCCAGGCTATTATATCTCACTGTTTAAAAACCAAAATCGCTCGTAGCATTTTTTTTTTCTGCCTCAGAATGCACTTAGTATTTCATTTATTAGAATGAGAAAAAAATGAATCCAGAAGAAAATAGTTGGATGTTGTTATACATTCTTCTAAAGGATAGTAAAAGTTTCAAGTGTTCCTTGATTCTTTCTCATGAAGAGGATGGGATGGTTTTATAACAAGCAACATGAAAGGCTTTGTGAGCCAAACACTTTGATTAAGACCCCTACAAAGTGCTCTATTGTTTGGCTGACTCTTAAGAATTTAATACTTGTGGATAGATAATTTTTTATATCAACTTGACTTGCTACAGGGTACCCAGATTAAACATTTGTTCTGGATGTGTTGGTGAAGGTGTTTCCAGGTATTTGTATTTGAATCAGTGGATTCAGTGATGTAGGTTGTCCTCCTCAATGTGGATGGCCATCATTCAATTTATTGAGGTCCTGAATAGAAAAAAAGGTAGAACAAGGAAGAGTATGTCCTTTTTCCCTCTGTTCACTATTGAGCTGGGACATCTCATTTCCTCTTCTGCCCAGACTAGAATTTTCATTTACTCTCCTGGTTCAAAGGCCTTTGGACTTGAATGAATTACTTTTCTGTGTTTTGAGCTAGCAGACAGCAGATAATAGGACTTCTCAGCCTCCATATGCACATGAGCCAATTCCTCATAATCTCTCTCTGTCTCTCTCTCTCTCTGTCTCTCTCTCTCTCTGTCTCTCTCTCTCTGTCTCTCTCGTGTGTGGGTGTGTATGTGTGTGTGTGTGTGTGTGTGTGTGTGTGTGTGTTCTATTTCTTTGCAGAACCTTGACTAATATAATAATTCACTCTAATTTTTCTTAAGGGAAAAAAATAAAGCTAATTGTATTTATCGCACAGTGTGTGGGTCACTGACTTTCATTCTTGCAGATCAAGATTCTGGCTTAGGTCAGATTTAATTTACAGATAAACAACTGGTTTCAACCAGTCAGTCATTAGCATGAGAACTGGGGTGCCTCCAGGAAAACCTATCTTAGGGGTCCAATTTGAAAACATGTTATTGCAGAAGAAAGGCAATTGTGAGTGAAGAATCATGCCTATCCTGTGGATTTTCCTGTCCTGACCGTCTCATTGGGTTCATATCTGAGTCCTGTCACAAGTACTGTAAAACTGAAAGAGATATTTTAATCTTTAAAAAGAGGCTTTTAAAACATCAAATTCTCAGCAAAACCCAGTTTGGAAACTCTATGTTGAAGTGTAAACAGTGAGTCCTGGGGGAGATCATGGCGGTGTCAAGAGGAGCCTTGCTATGGAGGTCCTGTGCTTAGAAGCAGCAGACTTGTAGTGAGCACTTGTGATAGCCCCTGCTGACTCCAGGATTCCTTGATGGGAGGGGATAAGCAGCTGAGGGTATTGACAACAAGTAGAATCATAAGCCAATAAAATGCAAGCTATTTCTTTTAATGTGACCTCATTTACACACTGGAAAACTAGAATTCTCAATTCAGCATTCAGTTTACAAGTAATCAGGAGAATCATTTATTTAAAGAGTATAAATGTTGCAGAGAACTACTGCTATAGAAACCTAACATTAACCATACCAAGACCTAACTATGAAAGAAAATTAGAGGAATGGTCAAACAGAATTGTGCTGAAGGACAGAAAATATTTGAATTTGCTGTCTTTTTCTCTTAAATGTGTACACATTGAGAATATGACATTTTTGCCCCAAGCTGAATTATAGTGTACTTATGTAATAGGGTTGTTAGAGTAAGGGGTGGTTCTTCTTTCTTTCTCCGGCACTTTGGAACACGTGCTCTCTAATATACATTTTTAACTGATTGACAGAGGATAAAGAGATCATCCTTTCCTCAAGTTGGAAAACTATGGTACAAGTCATGCTTCTAAGATTGCTGTGGGATCAGGCTAAAGCTGACACATAGATCCAGCCCCTGTTGTACTTTCCATATTAACTCAGTAATTTTCACAATGACCCTGTGAGTCAGGTACTGTTTTAATTACATTTTAAATATGAGTAACTAAGACACAGTGAGGTTAAATAACTTGCCCAACATTTACATGATTGATAAATGGCAGAACTGGAATTCAAACCTAGCAATGTAGCACCAAAAACCAAGCTCTTTATAAGGTGCTACACAGATTCTTAGTGGTTATGCTCACCTTTTGGTAGAAACATTTCAATGACATAGAATTGATAAATGTGTGTGTTGTGTGTGTGTAATATATGTGTGTGTATGCATTTGTGATAGTGTAGAGAAGTGTGTGATGACAATAAATACAAATACAAGTTAGTAATATTTGAAATAAAGTTTAAAATTGGAATAGAATTTAAGGTTATAACAAATGGCTATTATTAGTTCTTCAGTCTGAGTCCTTAAATGTATCCTCTTTAAGGTAAATGCTCAATGTACTAATTCCTATGAAGAGCAGCAGCATGATTTAGTTTCATACCTTTTGATAGAATCACCATTCATGTAGCACTTGTTTAGTATGGAACAAATTAACTTTGATCAGATAACTGAATTTTATAAATAGAATTAATAACAGGCTTTGGGGTGATCAGGTTGACACTAAAGTTGTAATGCATTGCAGAGATCAAGGCCTGATTGGTTCAGCTCCTTCTTTTCTGAAGGATAAAACTTCTCTTTTCTGTGGACATACTTGGCCTTGAATCATCAAACTATCTTGTTGCTCTGTACATTCATTTTGGAATAGAGAACTCAGTAGAGAAAAGTTGTGTTTGCTTACCATTACTTGTGTCCTCTCAAAGGTCCCTTTTTTCTTACAATTGAAGCATTATGCCTTATTTTCTAGATTATTTCCTATTATTTCTAGTCTTCAGCAATTGTAATTTGTCTTACATGAATTTGTCCACTATCAGTTTCTTTCCTCATCTCTGAAAAAAGAGGAAATACATTTTGCATGTCTCCTTTTTTTGAGTCCCTCTACAATGTAGAGTCTACATGGACCCTGTAAGGAACTGATAAGCTCTCTCATGGCAGAGATTCCACATTTCTATGGCCTCAAAAGCAAGCAAACAAACAAACAAACATAAAAACCACAAACAAACAAAAATGACAACTTTGTAGCTATGCATCTCTCCTCAGCTAACATTGAAGTAGGTTCCAACCAAAGGCATGGACCTCCATGTTATATATTCTCTTTTGGAGGTTTCTTGCTAACACACACACACACACATTGTGTGCAACATAAACCTTGGTAAAATAAATGACTATATAGTTGCTCCTGTATATCTCATATTCCCTACCTTCACTATTTCTCTAAATAATTTTTTGGGTTAATAATATTATATATATTTCCATTGTACATTTCTATGATACATGATCTATATATTGCATTCTGTGCCATAACCCAAAGTAAAATCATCTTCTCTCTCCATATACTTACCTCCTTTGCCTTTTACTCTCTCCCATAACCACCATACACATTATGTCTATGGGTTTTTATTTGTTTTTCTTATTTATTCATTTACTAGAGGTCTGATGCACAAAATCTGTGCAAGAGTAGGCTTTCCTTCCCCCAGCTGCTGGCACCAGCTTTCCTCTGGCACTCGGGACCCTGGCAGCCCTGGCTTTGTCCAGAAGGTCTTCCAGTCTAATTAGCATATTATGCTTTTATTATTGTAGATTGCTTTCAATATTATATCTCACATATGAGTGCAATCACAGCGTTCTTAACTTATTCTGCCTGACTTATTTTGTTTAACATGATATTTTCAAGGCCCATTCATATTACAACCTTGGCTAGTCAGTAATGTGTATTTAAAATCTAGTTTTTTACAGAGACAATGAAATATCTAATATTTATCTTAGCAATATTTTTTCTGACATATCTCTTCAGGCAAAGGAAACAAACAAACAAACAAAAACAATGAGATCTCATCAAACTAAAAAGTATTTGCACAGCAAAGGAAACCATCAATAAAATAAAAAACAACACACTGAATGGATGAAGATATTTGCTGAGACACTTACAAGGTTTAATACACAAAACTTGTAAAAAACTCATACATCTCAATTAAAAAATATATATTTCAATTTAAAAATGGGCAGAGAATCTGAATAGACTCTTCTCCAAGGCGGACATAGATATGGTCAACAGACATATGAAAAATGCTCAATGTCATTAATTGTCAGAAAAATGCAAATTAAAACTACAATGAGATATCACTTTACACCTTTTAGAATGGCTAGCATCAACAAATCTACAAACAACAAGTGTTGGCAAAGATGTGGATAAAGGGAACCCTCAAGTACTGTTGGTGCAGCCACTTTGTAAAACAGTATGAAGGGTCTTTCAAAAAGTTAAATATAAAACAGCCTCATGATCCAGCAATTTCTGGGTATATAACTGAAGAAACCCAAAATGCTAATTTGAAAGCATATGTGACCCCTTTGTTCCAAGATATAGAAGCAACTCAAGTGCTCATCAATAGACAAGTGGGTAAAAAAAGTGGTGGTGCATCTATACAATGCAATATTACTTGGCCGTAACAAAATGAAATCTTACCATTTGTGATAGCATGGATGGACCTAGGAGGTATTATGTTAAGTGAAATAAATCAGTCAGAGAAAGAAAAATACCATATGACTTCAGTTATATGTGAAATCTATAAAACAATATAAGTGAACAAACAAAATAGAAGCCAACTCATAGGTATATAAAATAAACTGATGGTTCCCAGAGGGGAGGAGGTTGGTAGATTGGGTGAAAAAGGTGAAGGGAATGAGGAGTAAAAATTGGTACTTCAGCAGAGTTATGGAGATGTAAAGTACAGCATAGGAATATTGTCAATCATATTGTAATAACTATGTATGGTGTCAGGTGGGTACTGGAAATATCAGGGGGAAACACTTTTAAAGTATGATTGTCTAACCATGATATTATATTCCTGAAACTAATACAAATAATATTTAATGAATTTTTAATTAAAGAAAAAAAGAGATTTTATTTATTTCTAGAACAAACTGGATTGATTTCAGGGTTTTAGTACCTTTAGGGAATAATTCAGAGAACTTGTTTGATCTATGATCTCTTTGAGTGCTCTCCAACCCAATTAAGGATCTCTGAACACACATGAGTTTGAGAGGAGACCTACTATTTTGTGGTGGAGAATGACTGGCAGGGTCAGAGAAAATGCTTCTAAAATGACTTAGGGCTGAAACAGTATCTTCAGATCATGCACTAAACATCAACACTTGAGGCTTGCTGGGGCTATTGGTGGCTTTATTTGCAGGACCAAAATGCTCTGTGCTCTGTGGGGTGTACCTTTGGAAAGTGAGTGCTTACTGGGATAATTAAGCACTGTGCTGTGTACCAGCCATGAGTCTGCAGTTAGTGTGAGCCTAGGAGACAGCTTGTCAAAGACCAACTGCTTTACAGGGTTGCCATGTGAAAGTTCTTAGGTATCATGAGGCAAAACTTCTTCAAATAATTTATAGGTAAAAATGCAAGTGAGCAATCACAAATAGGAGCCTGCACATCTACTGGAGAAGGAAAGATGATAGAGGAATGTGTTAGTTCAGGTCCTCTAAGAAGCAGACTACAAGACAGTGACATGGTTATATTAGAGAACAACCTGTGAGAGAAAATGGGGAGAGAGCTGAGAAAGGCAAGGTTGCTGATGGACTGTGGAAAGGAAAGTTGAATAGAAGCATCCTATACAGTTATATGATCTAAGGACTGTTTCCAAGGCATTTGGGAGAGGCCTGGAACCAAAATTGCTTTTTAAAGCCCTTTGTCTTCTAGGATTGGGCTTGCTTTAGTATCCCTGTTGCATTGGTCATCAACTGGGAGCAGCCCAAGAAGTATGGCCTTGCTGTAGATATAGTGATGGATTTTGGAGCATAGCAATTGGGGCTCTAGACCAGTAATGTTCCCTGTGGGAAAAGGTCTGTGAGAAGCATTCTTATGGCTTCTACAATAAAGGCCTCTGTGGATTATGCATGAAACTGCCTGCACATAAGAACTATCTCTACCAAAGTGGGGGGAGAGAGATGCTAGGTTTCTGGCACAATGGACTTTTTCCCGCAAGTGAAAAAGAAGGCAATCTCTTCTCCCATAACTTTTGGCTTGGGAGCAGAAAGTAACAAGAAATAGCACTGGATACTGAGCTCTAGGAAATGGGAAAGGGGTAGGGAACCCACTGTGTATCAATCAAGCTTACCAAATTATCATTTTATCCAGCAATGCACAGAGCCTTTTAATGACGATGGTGGAGTCTCTGAGCTTAGGCTCTCGACTACCTGTTCCTAAGCAACAGAGTCATTGGCAGAGAATGTATTTTGTCGTATCATTAAATAAGGAAAGGCTGCACAATGCTGAAAACTGTGGGCAGAGATTGGGTTAATTGTATTTATTTTTTGGTGTATTATGTTAAAATATAAACAAAAATCCTTTATGTTCTAGAAAATGTGCTCTCACTTGCTTTCTCTTTCTGTCTATCTTGCTCACTCAATCTCTCTCCCAATTTTAATAACTATCTTGCTCACTCAGTTTCTGTCTCTTACTTTAGAGTACTACCATTTTCCCCCCCTCATTTTTCTTACTGCAATTGAAGCAGAAAATTTATCTTTTTTATGGGCAATATTTCAAGGTTCCCCCCCTCCCCCAGCTCTGTTCTATCATAGAAAAATTGGATCATACATTGTAACAGCCAAAAGGGGTCCAGGGGATCCTTTAGCAATCTCCTGTATTCCATTCTTACAGCAGCCAAGGTTCAAAGAGCAGTAGGGACTGCCTTGAACTAACTTGTCTTTAACATTTCAGATTAGTCATCACTGCCTCAAGAGCTATATGGACGCTCATTTAAAAGGTATGTATTACATTCACCATTCTGTTATTAGGATACATTGCGTTTGCTCTTACAAGTTCAATGGTGACTCTCTTATTTATTGTCCCATACCAAAAGTTTGATATGGTAGCTGATCCTCAATAAAAATATATTGAGTAAATTGGCCAAGGCCACACAACCAGTTAGTGAGAAGCTAAGACTAAGACCCAGATGTTCTATTTTCTATTTTAGTGTTATCTCATGATCTATTACAAATATTACAGTGGTATGGAGAAAATGAATACATTTAGAGAACCCCAGCTATGCTGCCTTCCTGCTGCTCTAATACAAGATGAATGGGTCATAGGGATGACTAAATCTGACTGTCTGCCACCAGCTGGGCTTTAGCTCAATCTCTTCCATGGGCCAATCTACTCCATTTCTAAGACTCTTCATGAAATGAGCTGGGGTCTGCCTCAGATAATGCCACTTTTCTTTCTCACATTTAACAAAAGAACAAAGTACCTATTTTACTGCTGTTCAGAAGCATTTTATTTTTATGTAGTCCCATTTGTTAATTTTTCCTTTATTTTGCTTTCCCTAGGAGATTTGCAAACATTGGTATGAGAGATGTCTGAGATATTGCTGCCTCTGGTTTCTTCTAGGATTTTATGGTTTCATGACTTACATTTAAGTCTTTTATCTCTTTTGAGTTTATTCTTGTGTATGGTATAAGTTGGTGATCTACTTTCATTTTTTGGCATGTATATGTCTAATTTTCCCATCACCATTTATTGAAGTGACTATCTTTATTCCATTATATGATCTTGCTTTCTTTGCCAAGTATTAATTGAGCATTATGACTTAGGTCGATTTCTGGGTTCTTTGTTTCTGTTTTATTGGTCTATATGCATGTATAGCCAGTAAACAATTGTCAAAATGAAAAGAGATCCCATTGCATGGGAGAAGATATTTGCCAAACACACATCTGGTAAGGGGTTAATTTACAAATATATAAAGAACTCATAACTTAATAAAAGGAAGACAAACAATTCAATTTTAAAAAAAATGAGCAAAGGACCTAAATAGATACTTCTCCAAATCAGACATATAGATGGCCAAGAGATGCATAAAAAATGCTTAAAGTCACTAATCATCAGAGAGATATAAATTAAAATGACAACGAGATATCATCTCATCCCTGCCAGAATGACTACTGTCAACAAATCAACAAACAACAAATGCTGGTGAGAATATAAAGAAAAGGGAACCCTAGTTCACTGCTGGTGGGAATGCAGACTGGTGTAGCCACTATATAAAACAGTATGGAGTTTCCTAAAAACATTAAAAATGGAACTACAGTTTGACCCAGTGATTCTACTTCTGGAAATGTATCTAAGAAGCCTAAAATATTAATTAGAAAGAATATACCCACCCCTATGTTCATAGCAGTGTTATTTACAATAGCTAAGATCTGGAAATAGCCCATATGCTCATCAGTAAATGAATGCATATAAAAGCTGTGGTACATTTATACAATGGAATACTAAGCAGCTGTGAAAAAGAAGGCTCTATTACTCTTTGAGACAGCATAGAAGGACCTGGAGAATATTATGCTAAATGAAATAAGCCAGTCAGAGAAAAACATGTATCATTTATACGTGGAATCTAATGAACAAAACAACCTGGCTAACAAAATAGATTCAGATACAGGGAAGCATGCAACAGACTGACAAATTCCAGAGAGAGTGGGGGGAAGGGAGATTGACCAAAGAACTTGTATACATATATGCATAACTCATGTACACAGACAACAGTGTGGAGAACCCTGGAAAGGGGGAGGGACTGGATTGAAAGGGGTCAATGGGGGACAAAAGGGGACATCTGTAATACTTTCGACAATAAGTTAAGGGAAAAATGTACCTATTCTACAAGTGCTGAGATACCTTCTGGTGATTCAATAGTTAATACAAACTAACAGGTATTATATTCACATGGAAATTACATCTAAGCACAAGCACTACTGGCCCTTCATACCTTACTCCACCTCAGGTGCCAGGTTTTCAATTCTCTAATTATTGAGAATTCCAAGATTTATGAGGAAGATATTTATAGTAAGATGTTTTTGTCCTACACATTTTCTGTCCTCAGTAATCAGACTCTGATGAAACCATCTGTACCACTTATCTTTATATCCTAAATGCTTGAAAAGATACATTACATTCCCTGCCTGACATCCTCTCCTCCCATTCATTTCATTACCATCTACATTTGAGTTTCTGCTTCTCTTCTTGCCAACCCACCTTCCATTGGCTTCTTCTCCAATATTTCAGAAAAATTCTAATTGCCAATATAGGAGATAAAATTTTAATACCCCTTTCCTTCTGTAGTATAATAGACTCTTGACACTATGGAAAAATATGCCCTGAGAACATTATTCACCCTAGACTCTTAAATACCACTACAGCCTATGATGTCATCATAACTTGCAATAGATTGCACCTAAAGAATTTTGATGATTCAGATTCTTAACAAGAGTCAATGTGTTCATGATAGTAAGTAGGTACAGGAAGACCACTTGGAGAAGTGGATGCTCCCTGATAAATATTATGCTCTTCATACTAGCTGAGAACTCAGCTTTGTGCTCTCACTATGATTTTAAATCAGTACTTGTCATGGAATTTGAGTGTGCTCAAATAATGAAAATTATAAAAGTTAAAGCTACACATGCTAGAGCTACATTACTATTGATTACTATGTCTTAAAATTATTTTTAATCTTCACCTGAGGATATGTTTGATTGTACAGAGAGAAGTAAGGAGGGAAGGATAGAGGGAGGGATAGAGAGGAGAGAGAGGGAGAGGGAGAGGGGGAGAGAGAGAGAGAGAGAGAGAGAGAGAGAGAGAGAGAGAGAGAGAGAGAGAGAGAGAGAGAGAGAGAGAGAGAGAGAGAGAGAGAGAGAACATTAATGTGAGAGAAAAACATTGATTGGTTCCCTCCTATACACACCCAGACTGAGGTTCAAACCTACTACCTAGGTATGTGCCCTGACTGGAAATTGAACCCATAGCCTTTTTGTTTATAGGATGGTGTTTCAACCAACTAAGCAACCTGACCAGGGTGCCAACTCTGTCTTTAAAATCCTTTTCTTCTTTGTCTTTCAATCATTTAATCGGTTTCTACTAAGTCTTTATGATGGATTCCTACCTTGTGCCCACTTTTAAGTATTGGTATTATGTAGAGAATGATCTCAGATAATTTCTTTTTGAATGAATAAATTTTCTTGTGCCAATGGGCTTGACTACTTTATATTGTCTCTATATTTAACCTTTAATATTAGATGATCAAAAACATAACTGTGTTGAGAAAACTTGTATATATATGTAACTTCTGTGTTAAACTGACATCATTCACCCATGTACCTATAGTAAATGCACTTGGGCTATTTATTCTCCATTTACCATCCTAGCCCCCACCATGGTCTATTCTCACTATTCCTGTCCTGCTCTGTGCTATGGAAGGCCGACCTCTATGTCTGTATCACCTTGGATTTCTGACCATTTGGCCAATCAATAACACTGGTTAGAGATCAGAGGAAAGAAGAAGAGAGGCCAGGGCACCTATCACACTCCCTCCCTCCCTGTCTATCCAGAATTCTGGCTATAGCTTTTTGGTAGTGGCTCCTTTTCCATGGTTTAAGTTTTTAGTGGGCTATAAGGGTTTGTTCCTTTTTGCTGTTGTTAGTCGCTCGTTGCTTCACCATCCTCTTGTTTGTTTTCTTAACATGGCCCTCCTTCTGTAATTAGTCACTTCATTTGAAATGTCTTCATTTTGAGTGTGCCATTTGTTCCTTGCAGGTCACTGAATGATGTAGAGGTAATTCACCTTACAGAAATAGGCATTAAATCATCTCCTATCCTTCCTTAACTACCTTAACTATCTTTCACATTAACTATTGCAATCTCAGTTATTCAAAATGTACAGATCAGTAAAAGTCATGTGCAAGGGAGACCAGAGTGCTACATATTCTCAAGAAGTGAGGGCTGGACAAAAGAAAAAGCATAAATTAATGCAGATTCAAAGAAACAAATTGCTAAATATTTTTC
Source organism: Lasiurus borealis (assembly GCA_004026805.1). Lineage (NCBI taxonomy): Eukaryota > Metazoa > Chordata > Mammalia > Chiroptera > Vespertilionidae > Lasiurus > Lasiurus borealis. The sequence goes on along the minus strand of PVJN01005524.1, from coordinate 1,327 downwards.
TACTTCCCTTCATTATATTTTCTTTAGTGTCACCGATATGAAATTTCTAAAACTCAATTCTCTTTTAAAAATATATTTTATTGACTTTTTATAGAGAGGAAGGCATAAGGAGAGAGAGTTAGAAACATTGATGAGAGAAAACATCAATCAGTTGCCTCCTGCACATCCCCTATTGGGGATGTGTCTGCAATCAAGGTACATGCCCTTGACCGGAATTGAATCTGGGACCCTTGAGTCTGCAAGTCGACCCTCTATCCATTGCACCAAACTGGTTAGGGCTAAAAACTCAATTCTCGTCAGGTTACTCTCCTTAACATTCTTTAATTACTCCATGATAGCCATAGAATAAAACTTAAACTCCTTAGTCATCTTTTTTTTGTTTGTTACATTGATACTTTGTTACATCTAATTTTCTTCTTTTTTTCTTAATTTTTCTTTTTTTATTGTTTAAAATATTACATATAATAGTACATATATCTCCTTTATTTTCCTCACTGGCTTTACCCCAGCCTCTCCTACTGCCTATTGTATGCCCTTTTACCACCCTCCCTCCCTCTTGGCCCCCTGTGTCATGTGTCCATTGGTTGTGTTTATGTGCATGCATACAAGTCCTTTGGTTGATCTCTTTCCCCTCCTCACCAATACTCCCCAGCCTTTGTGCTGTAATTTGACAGTCCATCAGATTATAATGTTCTTTATTTTCCATAAATGAGTGAGATCATGTGGTATTTTTCTTTTATTGCCTGGCTTATTTCACTTAACATAATGTTCTCTAGATCCATCCATGCTGCTGCAAATGGTAAGAATTCTTTCTTTTTTTTAATAGCAACATAGTATTCTATTGTGTAGATGTACCATAGTTTTCTAATCCACTCATCTGTTGATGGGCATTTAGGCTGTTTCCAAATCTTAGCTATTGTCAATTGTGCTGCTATTAACATAGGGGTACATATATCCTTTATGATTAGTGTTTCTAGTTTCTTCAGATATATTCCTAGAAGTGAGATTACTGGATCAAATGGGAGCTCCATTTTTATGTTTATGTTTTTGAGGAAACTCCATACTGTTCTCCATAGTGGCTGCACCAGTCTGCATTCCCACCAGCAATGCATGAGGGTTCCTTTTTCTCCTCATCCTCACCAGCACTTGTAGTTTGTTGATTTGCTGATGATTGCCATTCTGACAGGTGTGAGATGTACCTCATCCTTGTTTTGATTTGCATCTCTCGAATAATTTTTTTTCCCAACAGTTTTTTTTATTAATTTTTTATACATGTTTCCCCATGCCCCCCCTCCCTCCCAGGCATACCCCAACCCCCCCAGTGTCT
>PVJN01005523.1:0-83225 GCA_004026805.1 Lasiurus borealis | reverse complement strand
CAGAGATTACTATTTGGGTGGGTGGGTGGAGACTGTTATTATTTTCTATAAAGTAATCATGCAAGACCTCATAAGTGAAGTGCCTTACAGATAAAGGATCTTAAAGAGCTCAAGGAACAAGCCATATACACACCTGGGAATAGACATTGCAGACAAAGGGAAATGAGTACAAATATTTTGTTATGAAAAAAACTTGGTCTGTTTGAGGAATACATAATTACTTTAAAAAGTTACTGAATAAAATGTTATGTAAATTAATGAACATATAGAAATATAATATCCATGCATACCTATAGACCTGTCATGAACACTGATTCTTTTTTACTAAGGCAGAAAATATATACAGTTTTCAGGAGAAATTCTATTTAAGTGATTTCCTTTAGTTATGGACTGAGGTTGTTTGTTTTTTTTTTAAATATATTTTATTGATTTTTTACAGAGAGGAAGGAGAGGGATAGAGAGTTAGAAACATCGAAGAGAGAGAGAGACATCAATCAGCTGCCTCTTGCACGTTCCCTATTGGGGATGTGCCCGCAACCAAAGTACATGCCCTTGATCGGAATTGAACTTGGGTCCTTTCAGTCCTCAGACTGCCACTCTATCCACTGAGCCAAACCAGTTTCAGTTGGACTGAGTTTGTTGTTACCCACTAATTTTCTTATCATAATAGATATTTTTTGAATATTTATTATGTTCGGGATATAGTGCTAATTTACACACATATCTTAATGATTTTCTCAGTCTTAAAGACAGAGACTCATTGAAGTCATATAATTTAAAGCCAATAAGTGGATAAAGAATTAGAACTTAGCTTCTCAAAAGATACCACACTTTAAATGAATTCACTAAATCTCAGATTAAACTTATAATTTTATTGTATTTGGTATCATGTACAAACTGGAAATGATGTCTACAGTTGTTAAAAAACTTAGACATTAGGTCATTTAACCTTCTGTAGGTGTATTAATTTATATGGGTACACATTTCCTAAATTACATTATTTGGAACTCTGTCTCAAAAGATTTAAAAAATTTTTAAACAAAAAGTGGTTCCATTAAATAATTAAATTTTAGAAAAACTATAGCTTATATAAAGTAAATGGGCTATTTGAAGATAGGGCTTCCAAGAACATTTGAGATGTTAAGGTTCTTTGAACATCTCCATGAAGTGAATGTCTACAAATTATTGGATCATGGAAGGGCTGTTTGTGAAACACCAATTTATATCTCAATGAACTAGTTTACACAGAACTCAGCTTTTGAAATGATGCTTTAGCTATTTCACTTCCTAGAGTTATTACCTAGGTCCATTTCTTTAGATCTGTTATACTTCAGCAAGAATGGACTCTGGATATTAATCACAGCAAATACCTTCTCTCCTGTGATCCCTCCATTTGAAATAGCTCCTATGACTTAAATTTATGTGGTAAAATATAACATTCAGAATGGTAACATCTAGAAGCTTTTCTCTAGTACTCAAAAATTCTTTAATGTTGATTTGTGGGTTATATTTATACATACCCATCTCTTTCATTCCTTCTTACCCATATTCAGTAGCTGGGAGTAATAACGAGATAAAAATCTGTTCATGCTCTTCTTTATTGTTTGCTGGTTTACCATTTCTTGCCTATCTATGTGCAATTTAGGTTTTTTCAGCCTGATTCTATACTTATTAGCAAGCCTTAACTATAGCTATTCTTCTGGTCCCACATGTAATGCCACAATTAAATTTGAGAACTATTATAGCTTTGTTTTGTTAATGAGCCTTTTGTTCATTTGTGGTACTGAGTTGGGGCTTTGGTATAATTTAACAATGGAAGAGAGAACTGTACAGGAGAAATTTAAAAAATTTAGTGACATTCTTTCTTTGGGATTCTATTTTCTGGACATCCAAATTAGTTTGGGAAATCTTAATTTCAAAAACATCTTTCATTCTGCAGAGTTTCTCCAATCACAAAGTTGGCAGAACTTGAGATGGTGCCCTGAATCATCATTCCATTTATTTCCATTACACATTTTTTAGAAGTTAAGAGTTCCTTGGGACTAATACCATTTGTTGGTGCAAGTTGAGTCATTGCTGCTGGGAAAACTACTTTCATTTCCTGAGGTTCTTTAGGAAGTATGATAGCTTTCACCACCCTTGGTTTTTCTCTTGTGTTTCTGGGGGCATAGCTATACCATAGTTTCACATTGTGAGCCCCCTGAGAAAAGATACCTGGGCACAGCATACTGGATCCTGGAGTTTAGAAAATTTCACAGAATTATCTGTTTTTCTTTACACATATCTTTTGGGAGCAAACCCCACAAAGCTTACTAGTAGGAAACTTCTGTTCATTCTTCCCAAGAAATATATGCAAAAGCTGGTTCTCTCTTCTCTCCCTCAGATTCTAAGAGTGTTTCATACTAAAGTTGTAGTGGCTGGATTCCTGAGAATCACAAGTTAACCACGGTCTGATACCTTTCCAGAAATGGCAGCTATTGGCAGGACCCAGATATGGGTTTAAGGCAGTGGTTCTCAACCTGTGGGTCGCAACCCCTTTAGGGGTCGAAGGACACTTTCACAGGGGTCGCCTAAGACCATCGGAAAACAGATAAATTATGATTCATAACAGTAGCAAAATTACAGTTATGAAGTAGCAACAAAAATAATTTTATGGTTGGGGTCACCACAACATGAGGAACTGTATTAAAGGGTCGCGGCATTAGGAAGGTTGAGAACCACTGGTTTAAGGCATTAGACACTCACTGGCAGCATGAATGTGACCTTGGACTGTGGCATCCAGCCAATCTGATAAAGTCAAATATCACATGTTTGAGCAGTGGAAGGGCAAGTAGAAGTTGGCAAAAGCTCTGTAGGTTCTGATAGCTGATAGTTGAGTCCTTCCAGTGGCAGAGGGCTTTAGTACTGAAGGGTCTCGAAGTTCTTTTAAAAAAGTTCCTCCAAGTCCTCTGAAGTTATATTGATAAAGCATCATCTATTGTGGATTACCACACTTCTATCCTCCCATTCACTTCTCTTTCATTGATTGAACTGTAGAATATTTGAGCTGGGAAAAAACATCTCTAAGTTCAATTCCTTATTTTGTAGTTGTGAAATATGGGCCTTAGGGTTAAACCAATCAACACTGGGAGTTTTTACCTTTACTCTCCCCTCTTTTCCAAGTTCAGGAGCATTTCTATGAGTTATATTTGCCTCAAATGCTCTGAACATGAACAGTGAAGATGTAGCAGAGCTTTGACTAAGCTAAACAAGGAAAAAGCATAGACTGGGGACATAGCAGATTGCTCAGAGAATTAAATGAAAATTTGAAAAATCAAACCTTAGGAGAGGCAACATGGACAGCTACAGGCACCCCAACATCAGAAACTTGAGGCCCAAGTCTAGTGTTGCTTTCTGTTACCATAGGTTTCCTCTTTGGAAGTGAAATCCAAATGAGATCTAATTTTAGCTGATCTCAGATGATGTGCCCACCATTACATACATGTTGTATATAAGAGAAAGAGTACATTTTACTTTATTTTGTGAGTGTGAGGGGGGCAATTTAGTATGAATGACAACCTCAGCAGAACCATGTGACATGAGGGAGGATCCCCTAGCCCTGAAGAGAGGGATTGGATGAGGTCCTATTTGTTGATGCCCAAAGGGGAAGCTGGAATGATGGGTGCTCAACCTAAAGAACTTTGTTTTACTGACACTTATTTAGATGGTGTTAGGAGGGCAACCCTGACTGAAGAATGGCTGCTAAACCCACTGCCCTCTGGAAGTGGCTCTCTTCTGTTCATTTCCGTTTCCTTCTCTTTGCTCTTCCTAGCCCCTCTTTCTCAGGTTCAGTCAATATACCCCCCTTTCTTTCATTACCATATAACCACATTAGGGAAGAAGTTGGAGTGAAAAGCAGGGTCAGTGATGGGATGGCCATTTTACAGAAAACTGGAATAATCAAATCATGCTCGGAGAGTTTGGAGTTATATTTATTACGTGCGGGTCCAGAGGAAAATGCTTCTCTAATTCTGGGCCCCAACATGCAGAAATTTTCTTTATTTATATGTTTTTACCTTCTTTGTCTCCGAAATATGGGATGTTTCCTGCCCCTTTGCAAGTTCTTAAAGGGCCCCTATGTGCTGAGGCCTTGAGACCTCAACCAAAGGCCTGGCCTGGTGCCAGCACTGATAATTTTAACCAGGGAAGGTTTAATGGCCTCTCTAAAGTGAGAAGAATCTCATTTTTCTTATTATTTAAGCAAGCAACCATTTACAGAAACCAATAGCAAGGTTAGGATTTTAAACAGCAGTTTTTCTATAACATGGATGCTTCAGCCTCAGTGGATTCCTGCATCCTGAGTGCTTGCATCCTTCCCTCATCCCCTGCTTCTCTGTATCCAAGCTCTTCAGAGCAGCCCAGGAAGTGCCAGGTGCAGGTGCTCCCCTGTCAGTCATTTTGCTGCCACGTTACTCTGAGTGGAGAAGCTTTTGATTTGAAAACAGACATTGCTCAGGTAATCGGGATGTTTTGGCCTTTGTTAATGAATTGTTAGGTAATCACTATTATGGTTTTACTAAAAGTTAAACTCTTAGCAAAATACTATATCCATTAATCCTAAGATAATGTTTTTTAGTGTATAGTTCTTTGTCTTAGTCACATTTAAAAGAATCTAATGATAGAAGCTGTTGAAAAAGAATTAAAAGTAATTTAAAATTTAAAGGAAAAAGTACTTGCTTAAAGAAAGGGAGTTAGGGTATCCTGCTTAGGAGATACTCAACTACTCCGAGTTGTTCTTCTTTAAACATCCCAAGTGTCCATCAGTAAATGAGTGGATAAAAAAGCTGTGGGACATTTATACAATGAAATACCATGCAGCTATTAAAAAGAGGGATCTCTTACCCTTTGGGACAGCATGGATGAGCCTAGAGACTATTATGCTAAGTGAAATAAGCCAATCTGGTAAAGTCAACTATCACATGATCTCAATTATTTGTGGAACTTAATGAACAAAATGAATTGACCAACAAAATTAGACACGAAGCATGGAGCCATGGAACAGACTGACATACCTCAGTGTAGAACAGGAGGATGAGAAGAGATAAACAGAAGAATTTATATACTTACTAGAGGCCTGGTGCATAAGATTTGTGCACTTGGGATGAGTTGTTTCCTCAGCCTGGCCTGTGCCCTCTTGCAGTGTGGGAGTCCTTAGGGGATGTCTGACTGAAGGCTTAAGCCCATTCCCTGCTCTCCTATACTTATTGAAAGTTATGCTGTGATGGGAGGAAAGATATTGAGGAAGAGAAATGAAAGGCATATCATATTTTATCAAACCATTGAGAGGAAGATACACCCAGCTTCTGGTTTAGCAGTGCTCCCTATGTGGAAGCACACTGACCAGCAGGAGGCATCTCCTACATTGAGTGTCTGTTGCCTGGTGATCAGTGCACATTATAGTGACTGGTCATTTGCTGTTCGGTTGATTTGCATATTAGCCTTTTATTATATAAGACATGTATAATCTTAGACATGGGTAATGGAGTGGTGAAGAACTGTGGGGCTGGGTAGAAACTTGGAGGAGGAGTGTAAGGAAGGAGTGGGAAACATCTTATAATACTATCAACAATAAAAAATAAAATATCTTATCTAATAAAAGAGTAATATGCAAATTGACCATCACTCTAAGACACAAAATGGATGCCCCCATGTGGTCAAAGATGGCTGCCCCATGTGGACACAAGATGGCCACCACAGATGGCCAGCAGGGGAGGACAGTTATGGGCAGTTGGGGGGGGGCAGGCCTGCAAGGGAGGGCAATTGGGGGAACCAGGCCTTCAAGGGAGGGGATTTGAGGGGGAGCAGGTTGGCAGAGGAGAACAGTTAGGGGGGACTATGACTGCAGGGGAGGATATTTGGGAGGGACCAGGCCTGTAGGGGAAGGCAGTTGGAGGGACTAGGACTGCAGGGGAGGGCAGTTGGGAGAGGGGGCAGGCCTGCGGGGGAAGGCAGTGGAGGCAACCAGGCCTGAAAGGAGGACAGTTAGGGGCAATTGGGCCAGCCAGGGAGCAGTTAGGCATTGATCAGGTTGGCAGGGGAGTGGTTACCAGGGGTGATCAAGCTGGTAGGCAGAAGCAGTTAGGGGCAATCAGGCAGAGACAGGCGAGTGGTTGGGAGCCAGCAGTCCTGGATTGTGAGAGGGATGTCCAACTGCTCATTTCTAAACGGGCAGTTGGACATCCCTCAAGGGGTCCCAGATTGGAGACAGTACAGGCTGGGCTGAGGGGCACCCCCCGATCTGTGCATGAATTTTGTGTACCGGGCCTCTAGTATTGTATGTCACTAATAATCAGAAAGATGCAAATTTAAACAATAAGGAGATATTACCTCATACCTGCCAGAATGGCTGCCATCAATAAATTGATAAATGACAAGTGCTGGTGAGGATGTGGAGAAAAGTACACTGCTGATAGGAACAGATTGGTGCAACTACTATGGAAAACAGTATGGAGTTTCCTCAAAAAATTAAAAACGGTACTGCCATTTGACTCACTGATCCAATTTCTAGGAATATCTTCCAAAAATCCCACAAAACCAATCAGAAAGAATATATGCACCCTAGCTAACATATGGAAACAGCCTAAGTGCCCAGCAGTAGATGAATGGATAAAAAGATGTGACATACTTACACAATGAAATATTATGCAGCTATAAAAAGAATGATCTATTACTCTCTGAGATAGCCTGGAGAGACCTGGAGATCATTATGTTAAGTGAAATAAGCCAGTCAGAGAAAGACAAATGTCACATTATCTTACTTACTAATATATGTAGAATCTAATGAACAAATTAAATTCAGGGATATGGAAGCATGGAACAAACTGATGAATCTCAGAGAGAAGGGTGGGGGTGGGAAGAGATTATGCAAAGAATATATGTGTATATTCATAACCCATGAACACAGACAATAGTGAGATGAAAGTCTGGGGTAGGGTGCAGGTGGAGGGGGTTAATGGGGGAAAAGGGCACATCTGTAATATTTGCCAGGAGGAATCTAAGGGACATGTAGATCATTATCATGTACATAAAATGTTAGACATTAAAATCTTAACATTCCTTTACATATTCTATAAGTTTGAGAAAAGTAACATGTATTCATTTGGGAATTCAAACATTATGAGGTAAGTATTCAGAAGAAATTTTGTTGCTCAGATCAGTGAATTGAACATTTTTTTCACTTTTTGAATTTATTTATAATTATCTGTGGAGGTATTTTAATACAGTGGATTTGGAAAATGATAGCATAGAAACTAAATCTGCATATATTAATTTCTTGGATTTTATTGAGATTAAATTTACAGAACATAAAATTCCCCATTTTAACCATTTTAAAGTGTATCCTACCATGAATTTTAGTATATTAGTAATATTGTGAAACTATCACCACTAATTCTGGAACATTTTTTCACCTCTCTAAAAGTACCCTATTCCCAGTTCTCTCCTTCCCTATCCCTAGCAACCATAAATTTACTTGCTTTGGGTAGTATGGACATTTTAATGATGTTGATTCTCCCAATCCATGAGCATGGTATGCTCTTCCATCTGTTAACATCTTCTTCTATCTCTTTTTTCAGGGTCCTGTAGTTTTCTACATATAGGTCTTTTACCTTTTTAGTTAGGTTTATTCCGAGGTATCTTAATTTTTTGGTGTGATGGTAAATGGGATTGCTTTTTTAGTCTCTCTTTCTGTAATTTCACTATTAGTGTAAAGAAATGCCACAGATTTCTTGGCATTAATTTTGTATCCTGCTACATTGCCGGATTCATTTATTAAGTCAATTAGTTTTAGGATGGAGTCCTTTGGGTTTTTTATGTACAGTATCATGTCCTCTGCAAATAAGGACAGCTTTACTTCTTCTTTTCCAATTTGTATGCCTTTTATTTCTTCTTCTTGTCTAGTTGCAATGGCTAATACTTCCAGTACTATGTCGAACAGGAGAGGTGAGAGTGGGCATCCCTGTCTTGTTCTTGTTCTTAGGGGAAATGGTTTTATTTTTTGCCCATTGAGTATGATGTTAGCTGTGGGTTTATCATATATGGCTTTTATCATGTTGAAGTATGATCCTGGTCATTTCACTATCAAACCATAGTTCAAATTGATTATTTGTGGTTGGTAGTGAAAGTATTAACAGTTTCACCTGGTTTTAGAAGGTCATAATACCCCACACTTTCCTGATCCCACCAAACACAGAGCATTGTTTTCTTTCTGAAGCAATTTGGCCTTGCAGTTGATGGTAATGGTTGACCTGGATCAACCCATGATTATGTGCATTTGGAATTCTCAAAATAAATCCACTTTTGATCACCAGTTACAATTCGATGCAAAAAAAGACTTTCTTTCATGCCATTGAAGCAACATTTTACTGATGACTTTTTGGTTTTTCCATTTGTCTTTTATTCAGTTGATGGGGCACCTATTTTCCTTCCTTTAAAATCTTTTCCATTGCTTGTAAATGATTGGAAACTGTGAGCAATGTTTAATATTTCGGCAAGTTGTTTTTGAGTTTGACACAGTTCTTCATGCAATAATGCTTATAATTTTTGGTCTTTAAAAATTTTAAATTGATATGGACGTTATTTGTCTTTCCCATCAAAATTATTACTTTTAAAGTGTTTAAACCAGCATTCACAAGTATCTTGAGATGGAGCATGTACTAATATATGATAGCCTTTTCTTTAAAATAATGATTTGAAACTTCCCACAGGAGAATCCAAGATGGTAGCATAGGTAAACACCTACACTGCTGCCTCGCACAACAATTTCAAAACTACAACTAAAAGACAGAACGGACATCATCCAGACCACAGGAAAGCTGGCTGAGTGGAAGTTCTACAGCTAGAAGGAAAGAGAGAGGCTCACGGAGACCCAGAGGAGCTGCAAAAAGCTGAGGTATGGAGACGCACACGCTGAGAGAGCAGGTGACCCAGTACCTGGCTGGCTTTCTCTGGCGGGAGGGAAACGGAGACTCCCAATGGCATTGAACCCCCTATCTTATGACACTAAACCCCAGATCCAGCTGAAACTCATATGGGGTGAGTTTGAACTGTGAAAAGGGAGAGGTGCATGAAAATTTAGGAGAGTCGCAAAAGATCAGAGGCCTGGTCACGCACAGCACTGTGCGGAGGACAGATTGCTGATTGTGCTGCTGGCTTTCACTACTGGGCGGGAGACAGACTCTCCCAACTGTGCCACTTCTGACTCCACTAAGCCCCTGTTTCGGGCGAAACCCTGGAGACCTAGACTCATGTGGTCCTGGTGTGTAGGGGAGCTGGAAAGGTAGCGGTCTAGAGGCACAGGAGGCACGAGCATACAAGGACCTCTCCAGCAATTACCCAGTTACGTGAAACTCAGGGGCCATGGAGGGCAGGGCCGACTGGAAGGCAAGGTGGTCCCTTAAGCCCTGAGACTCCACCCATTCCAAGTTCAACAGAGGCCTCTTCGGTTTTGCAAGTCTGGTATCTTAAGGCTGAATTCAACACAGAAGTTTCCCCAGCATAGTGAAAATGCCAAAACAAGGGAAGGGATCACAAACAAAAGAAATGGAGGAAAAAGAAAAACTGGATATAGAGTTCAAAACTACTCTTATAAGGTTTTTCAAGAATATGCTAGAAAAGTTGGATAAACTTAGCGAGAGCCAAGAGATGAAAAAGGATCAACAAGAGATGCAAAAGAGCCAACTAGAGTTGGAAAAGGTCCAACTAAAGATGATAAAGGACCAAGTAGAAATTAAAACATACACTGACTGAAATAAAAAAATATTATACAGAGTCCTAACAGCAGACTAGAGAAAGGCAAGAATAAAGTCAAAATTTTGAAATATAAAGAAGCAGAAAACACTCAACTGGAAAAGCAAGAAGAAAATAGAATCCAAAAATGTGAACATAATGTAAGGAGATTCTGGAACAGCTTCAAGCGTACCAACATCAGAATTGTGGGGGTGCCAGAAGAGAGAGAGCAAGATACTGAAAACCTACTTAAAGAAATAATGACTGAAAACTTCCCACATCTGGTAAAAGAAATAGACTTACAAGTCCAGGAAGCACACAGAACTCCATATAAAAGGAATCCAAAGAGGACCACACCAAGACACATCATCATTAAAATACCAAGAGCAAAAGACAAAGAGAGAATATTAAAAGCAGCAAGAGAAAAACAGTTCATTAACTACAAGGGAGCACCCATACGACTGTCAGCTGATTTCTCAACAGAAATAATGCAGGCCAGACGGGAGGTGGCAAGAAATATTCAACGTGAATAACAAGAACCTACAACCAAGAATAATCTATCCAGCAAAGCTAACATTCAGAATTGAAGGGCAGATAAAGAGCTTCACAGATAAGAAAAAGGTAAAGGAGTTCATCAACTCCAAACCAGTATTATATGAAATGCTGAAAGGTACTCTTTTAGAAGAGGAAGAAGAAAAAGGTAAAATCCAAAAATTATGAACAACAAATACATATCTATCAACAAGTGAATCTAAAAAATCAAGTGAATTAAAAATTTGATCAACAAAATATACTGGTGAATATAATAGAATCAGGAGCACAGAAAGGGAGTGGACTGATAATTCTCAGGGGGAAATGGGTGAGGGGTGTACAGGGAGAGACTGGACAAAAATCATACACCTATGGATGAGATCAATGGGAGGGAGCTAAGGGCAGAGGAAAGGGTGGGAGCTGAGTGGAGGGGTGCTATGGAAGGGAAAAAAGAGAAACAAATGTAATAATCTGAATGATAAAGATTTAATTAAAAAAATTAAAATAAAACTTCCCACAAATGCGCATAAAATATATATAATGTTAACATCTTCAGCAAATTTGACATATGAAGATTTAAAGCTTACTGTAAATATAACAAAATAGCATACATATCAAATCACATATATATGAACATATGTGTAACTCCATCTATTGAAAAAAATCCACATTATTAACTGGTACAGAGTATTACTTGAGTGTTATTGGTCTATATTGTTCCTTAGAATAACAGTAAAGGTTAACCTCTTGAAGGATTTTGCTCCTGATGTTTAGGCTCTGAAATTATGTATATATATATATATATATATATATATATATATATATATATTCTCTTTCTCCTTCATCATATATATGTAAAATACATATAATCTAGACTATGATTCATTTAAAGATTTGAACCTTTGGCAAAAATAGTTTTTAAAAGTTTAAATATTAAAAAATAAATAAGGACACAAGTTCTTACTAAGTTTTTTTTAAAATTAAATCTTTATTATTTAGATTATTACATTTGTTTCTCTTTATTCCCCTACATAGCTCCCCTCCATGCGGCTCCCACCCTTCCTTCTAACCTTACCTCCCTCACGTTGACCTCATCCATAGGTGTATGATTTTTGTCCAGTCTCTCCCTGTACACCCCTCATCTCTTTCCCCCTGAGAATTATCAGTCCACTCCCTTTCTGTGCTCCTGATTCTATTATATTCATCAGTTTATTCTGTTGATCAAATTTTTAATTCACTTGATTTTTTAGATTCACTTGTTGATAGATATGTATTTGTTGTTCATAATTTTTGGATTTTACCTTTTTCTTCTTCCTCTTCTAAAAGAGTACCTATCAGCATTTCATATAATACTGGTTTGGAGTTGATGAACTTCTTTAGCTTTTTCTTATCTGTGAAGCTCTTTATCTGCCCTTCAATTCTGAATGATAGCTTTGCTGAATAGATTATTTTTGGTTGTAGGTTCTTGCTTTTCATCATGTTGAATATATCTTGCCACTCCCGTCTGGACTGCATCATTTCTGTTGAGAAATCAGCTGACAGTCATATGGATGCTACCTCGTAGGTAATGAACTGATTTTCTCTTGCTGCTTTTAATATTTTCTTTTTGTCTTTTGCTCTTGGTATTTTAATTATGATGTGTCTTGGTGTAGTCCTCTTTGGATTCCTTTATATGGGGTTCTGTGTGCTTCCTGGATTTGTAAGTCTATTTCTTTCACCAGATGTGGGAAGTTTTCAGTCATTATTTCTTTAAGTAGGTTTTCAGTACCTTGCTCTCTCTCTTCTTCTGGCACCCCCACAATTCTGATGTTGGTATGCTTGAAGCTGTCCCAGAGTCTCCTTACATTATGTTCACATTTTTGGATTCTATTTTCTTCTTGCTTTTCCAGTTGAATGTTTTCTGATTCTTTATATTTCAAATTTTTGACTTGATTCTTGCCTTCCTCTAGTCTACTGTTAGGTTTCTGTATAATATTTTTTATTTCAGTCAGTGTATGTTTAATTTCTATTTGGACCTTTTCCATCTCTAGTTGGTCCTTTTTCATCTCCTCTTGGGTCTTACTAAGTTTATCCATCTTTTTTAGGATATTCTTGAAAAACCTTATAACCTATATCCAGCTGTTTGTTTTCCTCCATTTTTTTTGTTTGTGATCTCTTCCTTTGTCTCGGCATTTTCACTATGCCAGGACAACTTCTGTGTTGGATTCAGCCTTATGATACAAGACTTGCAAAACTGCGAAAGCCTCTCTGTTGAGCTTGGGATGCGTGGAGTCTCAGGGCTTAACAGATCGCCTTGCCTTCCAGTTGGCCCCACCCTCCATGGCCCCTGAGTCTCACGTGACTGGGTAATCACTGGAGCTGTCCCTATGTGTGTGCGTGCTCTCTCACAATGCCTCTAGGCTTCTGCCCCTCCAGGTCCCCTGCTCTCCGGGACCATATGAGTCTGGGGCCTCACGGTTTTGCCCGAAACTGGGATTTAGTGGGGTTAGAAGTGGCGCAGTTGGGAAGCTCTGTCTCCCGCCCACTTGTGAAAGCCAGCGGCACAATCAGCAGCCGGTCTTCTGCATGCAGTGCTGTGAGTGCCACCAGACTTCTGATCTTTTTTGATTCCCCTAAATTTCCATGCACTTCTCCCTTTTCACAGTCTAAACTGCCCTCGTATGAGTTTCAGCTGGACCTGGTGTTTAATGTCGTAGGATAAAGAGTTCAATGCCATTGGGAGTCTCCATCTCCCTCCCGCCAGAGAAATCCAGCCAGGTACTCTGGCACCTGCTCTCTCCTCGAACGCTTCTCCATACCTCAGCTTTTTGCAGCTCGTCTGGGCCTCTGTGATCCCCTCTCTTTTCTTCTAGTTGTAGAATTTCAACTCAGCCAGCTTTCCTGTGGTTCTAGATGATGTCTATTCTGTCTTTTAGTTGTAGTTTTGAAATTGTTGTGCGAGGCAGCAGTGTAGGTATTTACCTATGCTGCCATCTTGGATTCCCCCATCCACAGATAACTCTTCTTTTACTAAGTTTTAAACAGAAGAATAATTTTTAAAAAAATATGAAAACACCTCATATTGTAAAGCTGATATAAATATATGTACCTGCCAATAGTTGGGATCTTTGCTTTCACTGTATTAATATTTTGGCTACAACAAATTCTTAAGAGAGTGGTTGGCAAACTGCAGCTCATGAGCCACATGCGGCTCTTTGGCCCCTTGAATGTGGCTCTTCCACAAAATACCGCCTGTGGGCACACATCTACAGTGCAATTGAAACTTAGTGGCTCATGCACAGAAGTCAGTTTTCAGCTCTCAAAAGAAATTTAAATTGTACTGTTGTTATATGGCTCTGTTGACTTATGAGTTTGCGGACCATTGACCTAAGACTTTTCTAGAATATATGTCACTTTATTGTTTACTAGAGGCCTATTTCAGGAAGATTCCTGCAAGAATAGGACTTCCTCAGGCCTATTCTTGCAAGAATAGGGCTTACTGCATTCTGAGGGAAGCAGAAAAGGAAGCAAAGCCCATCTCCACTGCCCTGCTTTCTTCCCTCTCCTCTCTACCACTTCCTTCTGCAGCACTTGCCTTCCTTCTATGCTGTCTTCAGTCTTAGCTCTACACCTATATATGCAAATTAACCGCCATCTTTGTTGCTTTAATTTGCATATTCACTCTGATTGGTTGGTGGGTGTAGCAGAGGGATGGCCACTTTGCATGTTTCTCTTTTATTAGAGTAGATTATGTTTTATTTATTTATTTAAATTTAATAAAACTATATTGTTCAGATTATTACAATTGTTCCTCTTTTTCCCCCAATAGCTCCCCTCCACCCAGTTCCCACCCCACCCTCTGCCCTTAACATCCCCATTGTCCTCATCCATAGATGTCTGATTTTTGTCCAGTCTCTTCCCACACCCCACACCTCTTTCCCCCTAAGAATTTTCAGTCCACTCCCTTTCTATGTCCCTGATTCCATTATATTCACTAGTTTATTCTGTTCATCAGATTTTTTTATTCACCTGATTTTTAGATTCACTTGTTGATAGATATAATTTTTATCTTTACCTTTTTTTTTCTTCTTCTTCTTCTTCTGCTTCTTCTTAAAGGATACCTTTCAGCATTTCATATAATACTGGTTTGATGGTGATGAACTTCTTTCGCTTTTTCTTAACTGTGAAGCTCTTTATTTGACCTTCAATTCCAAATGATAGCTTTGCTGGGTAGAGTAATCTTGGTTGTAGGTTTTTGCTATTCATCACTTTGAATGTTTCTTGCCATTCCCATCTGGCCTGCATAGTTTCTGTTGAGAAATCAGCTGACAGTCTTATGGGTACTCCCTTATAGGTAACTGTTTTTCTCTTGATGCTTTTAATATTCTCTCTTTGTCTTTTGCTCTTGGCATATTAATTATGACCTGTCTTGGTGTGGTCCTTTTTGGATTCCTTTTGTTTGGAGTTCTGTGTGCTTTATGTACTTGTGAGTCTATTTCTTTCACCAGGTGGGGGAAGTTTTCTGTCATTATTTCTTCAAATAGGTTTTTAGTATCTTGCTCTCTCGCTTCTTCTGTCACCCCCATAATTCTGATATTGGTACACTTAAAGTTGTCCCAGAGGCTCCTTACACTATCTTCATATTTTTGGATTCTTTTTGCTTTTCTGGTTAAGTGTATTTTGCTTCTTTGTATTTTAAATCTTTGATTTGATTCTTGCCTTCCCCTCATCTGCTGTTGGGTCTCTATATGATATTTTTTATTTTAGTCAGTGTATGCTTAATTTCTTGTTGGTCCTTTTTCATATCCTCAAGGGTCTCGCTAAATTTATCGGCCTTTTCTAGAAAACTCTTGAAAAACTTTATAACTGTGGTTTTGAATTCTATATCCAGTCATTTGCTTTCCTCCATTTCTTTCATTTGTGATCTGTTTCTTTGGCTGCTTCCCTGAGTGATGAGTGGCTTTGCGTGCTAGGTGTCCTATTATTGTGCTCAGCCTCCCCAGTTACCTGAGGTAGACACTCTTGTTGCACCCCTTTGTGGGCTGTGTGCACAGTCTTATTGTAGTTAAGCCTTGATTGTTGTTGGTATCACTGGGAGAAATTGACCTCCAGGCCAATTGGCTCTGAGGATCAGCTGTGTCTGCACTGGGAGAACTTCTGTGCTCGAGGCACCCTATGGGAGAAGACTTGCAAAAACTTCTGTGCTCAGCTTGGATTGGGTGGAGTCTCAGGGTGGAGCAGACAGCATTGGTTTTCTGCCCTAATAGGCCCTTGTGTTTCAGTGTCCTGTGGTCATCGCTGCAAGTACCTCTGAGAGAAAGCTGCCTTCAAGTTCTGCCCGCTGCCAGACAATCCAGTTTCTCCCTGAATGAGTCTGGGTCCCTAGAATCTCGCCTGGAACTGGAGTTCAGTGCAGTCAAGAGCTTTTGTCTCCCTCCTGATTGAGAAAGCCAGCCGCATGCTCAGTTGCCAGTCCTCTCCTCATGCACGTCTCAGTACCTCTGCCTCCCGCAGCTCCTCTGAGTCTCAGTGTGCTTTTCTCTTTCCTTCTAGTTATAGAATTTCCACTCAGCCAGCCTTCATGTGATTCTGGATGATGTCCATTTTGTCTTTTAGTTGTAATTTTGAAATTGTTTGTGCGAGGCAGCAGTTTAGGTATTTACCTATGTCGCCATCTTGGTTTCTCCTGTGGGGTTCTATCTTAGTGGATGCCAGTGAATATTATGTTTGAACTACTGCTATTTTTAAAAAGATTGTTTCTTAGTCTTCAAGTATCATTGTTATCAATATTGTTAAAATTTGGACTTATGATTATGTAGCTTTTATGTAATTAAGTAAGTTCCAAATAATATATATATAGTTTATTATCTTTAATTAAAATATCAGCATTAATTAGTAAGTCTTTAATATATTATGAATGTATTAAATAATTTAAAAATTCCTTAAATTTCAATACAATTATCCCTCTATTTTCTTATATGCCAAAGAAACCTATTCTGGTGACCTCATTATATTCAAGGGAAATTTTATCACACAAAAATTACAATTTTATAAAAGACCAACCACCCAAAAAGTTTTCTTTATCATTCATATGCAAAAAGCAGTTTTTCTCCAGAAACAAAACCAAATGGAAAGCCACTGTTTAGGTAAGAAATAATATATTTTTAAAGTTATTAAAAATTTTAAATCTTTCTCTTAAACGTGTTCCACTTTTACTTCATGAAATCTCAAACCAGATCTCAAAATAGGAATTGCCTCTTGGTGTACAATCTTCAAATTTCTACACCAATGATTCTGTGTAGAATCTTCAAGTTTTCCTCTTGGGAGCATATAAAATGTCTAAAGTTAAAGGTAGAGTGCTCTGAGTCCCCACACAGAGATTTGTCTTTCTTCATCATCTATATCTGTCAAGAACTTCAGCTGGTTTTAGTTCACTTTTAGTTTAATGGTTTTATGATATTTTGAACACAAGTTTTCTTCAGTATTTGAAACAAAAGATTGATTCCCACATACTTCTTTGAATCTGTATTTATTTCATGTTCTGTTAAAATGGGCATGACTGAAGAAAATTTTACTGTTTAAATATTGAGTATGACTGTTTATTTGCTTGTTTGTTTAATCCGTTAATATAGTATAGGCCAATATGGTGCTTGCAATGTGACAGAATGTTTTATGCTGTGGATGTGATTTCTTAATCTGAAAATTAAAATGTAGGGAATATAGAAAAGTGATAAGGGAAAGTGATCAAGGCCCTTCAGGAAATACTCGTGATGCCAAAGGAGAGAGCCACAGGAGAAGCTTAGGGTGGTGAGAAGTAGAGTAGGAGGGTTCTGTCACTTGCTGTATGTAATGATTTCAGGAAGATCCACCCTCCATCTTGAAGTCTCAATTTCCTTATATGTAAAATGATAGTAATACTTGCCCAATAGGATTGTTACACAGGTTATGTTTGTAAATAATTTACTGCAGTGATAAGGATAGGTACATAGCAAACAATACTGGATTCAACTAATAAAGTGAATATTAACTTTTTGACTGAAATGTGTTGTAAGAAATTCTATCATTTCCATTTTGATTTGCTTAAAAAATCTCTCTGTATAAATGTTTAATCCTAAATCAGCAGGTTTAGGACTTAGTAAAAACTTTATTGAAAAAGTAACATCATCCATTAACATGAGGTTGCATCTTTGGTTTTCAATGAAGCTTGGATATATAAAAAAGAAGCTATTGGCATTATTATTAGTGGGTGCTTATTCCATCTTATAACCTATTTATTGATTCCACAAAATATCTTTTCTGATACTGAAGTGAGTCAGAAAATTTTTAAACATCAAATTGGTTTATGTTTTTAATTTCTTAAACTAACAAGGTGTATTTGCCATATAGTTCTAATGAAATTATTTGCCTAGAGGCAAATCAACTATTTCCCAATTCAAAAGCTATAATTTAGATGTTTCCCTTAAAGCAAACCAGTTAAGAATAGAAAAGCCAGTCTGGCTGGAGTGGTTCAGTGGTTGAGTATCGACCTATAAACCAGGAGGTCAGGGTTTGATTCCTGATAAGGGCACATGCCCAGGTTGTGGGTTTGATTCCCAGCGTGGGGTGTGCAGGAGGCAGCTGAACATTGATTCTCTCTCATCATTGATTTTTCTATTACTCTCTCCCTTTCCCTTCCACTCTGAAATCAATAAAAAATGTTAATAAAATAGAAAAGCCAAATTACAAAAATGTATGTGTTTACTGACAAGTGAGAAGATGTTGCTAGGATTTTTCATATGCTCTCTAAAGGTTATTCCTTTATTGGAAAAGAAGTATTACCCTAGATCAAGATGCATTATATTCCTACTTTGTAATACACACCCAGTTCACACTGGTAATTCCCCTGTAGTTTGCGGTAATTAAGGGAATCATAACAGACAATTGATAGATTTGCTATGAGTTGACTAAAATGGAAAAACTGCTTGAATTATTCTTGCTAATTTAACCCATATACTTTAGAGATCCAGCGATAAACTGGTTGCTATGTATTATTTGTGAATACGAAATGGTATTTTAGCACATTATGCAACTGACTTGGGAGAGGATGGAAAATGGTACTTGTATTCACTTTTACTTAGAAAACTATGGGTTTATCTAAAGGAGAACACTACCATTTTTCTCTCACTTGCTTATTCTGTTCTAGATTGGCCTCCTCTCTGTTCTTAAATGAGCCACAGAGCCTTTGAGCTTGCTGAGGCCTCTGCCTGTCATCTCTTCCCTCAGGTACCTATATTGTCTACTTCACCTTCTTCAAGTCTTTACAAAAATCATTTTGAGTTGCCTAATCTGATCCCTCTACTTAAAATTACACACACCAGTGCTCCCAGTCTCCCTCATCTGCTCTGTTTCTTTCTAGAGTGCTAATGTGATAACACTGTCCTTTAAATATTTGCTTGTTTATTGTCTTCCCCCTTCCCCAGTCAAATGTTGACTCCAGAAAGTTGGGCAATTTTGTTTGCTTTATCCTATGTTGTATTTCCAGTGCCTAGAATATTGTCAGATACCGAGTGAAACAATATTTGTTGAACAATTGGGTAAATACATTAATAAATATAGACTAGGTAGATTCTATATACTAACTTGAACACCTGGAAATGGTTCTAATTGGTTATTTGACTGATTGCCTCAAACCAAGACTCATTAATGGAATGTGCCAACTGAAGTTAAAATGCTGAAAATAAGTTGGTATCTCTTGGAAAGATAAATCTAAAGAATTTAGAGAGATTTGGCATTTTCCAATCTTATTCCTCAAGAGGATATGAAAAAAACACTTTCTTCACTAGTCATTAAAAAAGTAATTGGTGCCCGGCTGGCGTGGTTCAGTGGTTAAGCTTTGACCTATGAACCAGGAGGTCATGGTTCGATTCTGAACAGGGCACATACTCAGGATGCTGGCTCGATATCCAAGAAGGGAGCATGCAGGAAGCAGCCAGTCAATGATTCTTTCTCATAATTGATATTTCTATATCTCTCTACCTCTCCCTTTCTCTCTGAAATCAATAAAAATATTTTTTTAAAAAGGAAGTAATTGGCAAGGGGAGAACAGCAGCACTAAATTAGCCAAGCAAGGTAGTAAGGTTCATATAATAATCAGCAGCATGATAGTTATAATTATGAAATTTGATATGCAGAAAACTTTGGAAGTTGCCAATTGATGTTGGAGATTCTAAAACTAGAATTGATGATTACTAAGGGCTTACTTTAAAAAAAATGTCTTCATTTGACAATGACCTTAATGACCTACCACAGTGGATATTCATGGCCCCTCTCATATTTGCCTAACCTTAATCAGATCATAGACTTAGAGATTTTTAAATAAAGTAAGATTTGTCTCCGTAAGGATGGACCCTATAGTAGTCTCAAGTATATCTTCCTTCTAGTCATTTTCTAGAGCAGTGGCTCTCAGCCTTTCTAATGCCGCGACCCTTTAATACAGTTCCTCATGTTGTGGTGACCCCCAACCATAAAATTATTTTTGTTGCTACTTCATAACTATAATTTTGCTACTGTTAATGAATCTTAATGTAAATATCTCTGCTTTCTGATGGTCTTAGTCTCTACAGCAGCAGTTCTCCACCTGTGGGTCACCTAAGACCATCGGAAAACACAGATATTTACATTAAGATTCATTAACAGTAGCAAAATTATAGTTATGAAGTAGCAACAAAAATAATTTTATGGTTGGGGGTCACCACAACATGAGGAACTTTATTAAAGTGTCTCGGCATTAGAAAGGGTGAGAACCACTGGAATGTGTTAACAATGATTAAATTATTATTTGATCCATAAGTAGCAAGATATCAAAACTGGCTTGTGACTATCTTCAGAGACAGATATGGTGACCATATGATGGTAGGTACTCACTTTGGAAAGATTTACATTTTCATTTTGATTATAAATATTTTCTTTATGTTCAGTTGTTGCTATTGCTGTTGTTTGTAATTATATGTATAGGAAGGAGGTTGTATTTGGGTGCAGAAGTCAAAAGATTATTGATAATAGTAAATCTTTCTCGCTCAGCAGCCATTTCTATCATGTTCTAGCTGTGTTCTGTGTCAGTCATTTTTGAGTTTCAATACAACTCCTATCTCATTTATTAATTTTTCTGCTCTCTGTAGTCTGTAACATGTAGTTGATGTCATGCAATTTGGTCCTTAATTATATACTACATTAGTCCTAAGTAATTTTATATGTAAGTGTTTTTTCTCTCCTTGAGATCATATTATTTTAAGATGAGGATGTCATATATTTCCTTTTGTGTCATGCTCATTAACACCTGACTTATTAATCTAATGGAACTTCCATTTTCATGGTATTTCTATCTAATATTTCTCACTCATTTATAATTTAGATTCAACAACTCAATTATAACAAATCAAATGGACAAGTCTTGATATCCAAGTTCTGGAAGTCTGGGAAAATTAAAATGTCTCAGCATTTCTGGAAGGAGATCAAAGAACCCATTCTCAATTTTACAAAACCAACCAGCAGAGGGAGCGAAAGAGATGTACAAGTGTCTGTTTCTGCTTAGACACTTCTGGTTACTCTCTGGAGTCTAAGCTATATTTTTGATAACTATTTCTCCTAATGCCAAGGCAGACATTTTGCTGAATAATGACCACCCACCTATGAAGTCATTTCTAATAAAGTTTATCTACATGATTTTTTTCTGTAATCCTATGTCCCATGAAAACCTTTAAAGCTACTAGGTAAAAACTCAGGGATTTTGAATGAATACAAAAGTTAGGCTCTTAACTATTTCTTAGGATAGATGATAATGAATTGGCTTATCTGAAACCTTTCAAGAGATTTTTCTCACATATCTATAATGGAAGTTTTACTACATTCAAAATAAAATTTTATTTTTTATATGACCAGTAAAACCAACAGAGAGAAGGTCCCTTTTCTAAAGAATCTTTTAAAAAATGTAATAAATATGCTATAATATGTATTCTTTTTCCATATAAGGAGAGCTTCTCATTATCCTGGGAATTTTGGTTTAGGCACTTCTGTTAATTATAATCATTGATGGCCAAAGACTTGTGTGTGACTTATAGAATTCATGGCAAAGCTTTAAGAATGTCATTTCTTGCATTCTTTGGATGAGTTCAAAATGAGGGCTTGTTCATATATAGCCACAAAGGAAGTGAAGAAGCAAAAAAGAAAAGAATTCTGTGATAATGCAAAGCTAATATGAATCATTTTCTGTTGAAAAAAATCAGGAAAAGGAAGCATTATAGTACATTTCATTTTTAAGGAGAAGATAATCCTAATATATAAAAACACAGGGTCTGTAACATCCAAAATGGCCGAAGCCTTGACTGACCAAAAGTTAGTCCTGCAGTCAATCCTGAGTTGCCATGGCGACCCAGCACTGTCTGCTGAGAGGCTGCAAATCAGGCCTGAAGAGAGAAGCAGGGTCTGATCTGTAGCCTCTGTAGCAGCTGTTGATAAGCCCTTGCCTCTCTCTTTCTTTTTGGACCTGGCCAGCAGCTGTTCCTGTCTTTCTCTCCAGGCTCTCACAGGGGCTGCTGATCAGCCCTGCCTCTGCTGATCAGCCCTGCATCTCAGAGAGGCCCAGAGATGCTGACTGGCATAGAAACCAACCAATCAGAACCAAATCTAGGTGAACTGGGAGGAGCCAATGGCTGACTAGGAGGCAGAGCTTTTGATGCTGACTGGCATAGAAACTGAACAATTAGAACCTAATCTGGGTGAACTGTGAAGGTAGAACCTAAGATGGGGGTTGAGGAGGGGTTTTAAGGGTAACAGCTGTTTGGTGTATGGTATAAGAAAGCGGTTCAATTTTTTAGTGACTGATTTGGCAGCATAGTGCATATGACTGGCTATCAGTCCAGATATAGGGATTAGGTATTTTTGTCTGCCAAGAGCATCTCCTCCTGCTGAAAAAGGCTCCCCACACCCCATATAAGCAATGCTATCCTATACAATCTATCTATACTAATAAAAGGGCAATATGCTAATTAGACTGGGTTGACTAGCCATCTTCTGGATGTCCAACTTCCTTCTGGACAAAGCCATGGTGGAGTCAGAGAGGATAATTAAGGAAGAGATCAGGCTGGCAAGGGAGGGAATTTGGGGGCAACCAGGCCAGCAAGGGAAGGAAGTTGGGGGTGAGATCAGGCCGGCAAGGGGAGGATAATTGGGGGAAACCAGGCCAGCAAGGGAGGGCAGTTGGGGGTGAGATAGGCTTGCAGGGGAGGGCTATTGGGGGTGAGATCAAGCTGGCAGGGGAGGGCAGTTAGGGGCAATCAAGCAGGCAGGCAGAGGCAGTTATGGGTGATCAGGCAAGCAACCAGATGAGTGGTTAGGAACCAGTGGTCTCTGATTGTTAGAGGGATATCCAACTGCCACAAGGATTGGGCCTAACCTGGCAGTTGGACATCCCCCAAGGGGTCCCCGATTGGAGAGGTGCAGGCTAGGCTGAGGGAACCCCCTTGTGCACCGATTTTGTGCACTGAGCCATCAGTCTATACATATAAAAGGTTAATATGTTATATGTCCAACTGTCTGACAGGTCGCTATGATGCTCACTGACCACCAGGGTCCAGATGCTCAATGTAGGAGTTGCATGATGTGCACTGGCCAGCACCATGGACCTGGGATTGACAAACCAACATTCAGTTTCCCCCAACATTCGCCCCCACCCCAGAGTGACATCCCACCAAATCGCAGCCAATGCTGCTGAGACCCCATCATGCAAAATGCAACCCATAGTCCAGCCCAGCTTGAAAACAGTCACTGTAGGCACTGGGTAATGATGTCATGTTAGCAACGCCCGGCATCCTCTGCCTAGTGACTAGCCTCCTTGAGCTTTTTCGACCCAGTAACCCAATTTGCTTTATAGCTAGGTGCAAACATTTTACAGTTCAACCTAATATTTGTGAAGCACTTTCCCATGCCTCATTTGATTCTCACAGAAGTCCTGAAATAGGATAGGAAAGTTGGTGGAACATACTTTCTTTTCAAACAACGGAGATTTAGGAAGTTTAGAAACTTGACCCAAAGGAAAAGAAGTAAGAAATAGTGGACCTTGAAAATGACTTCAAGTTCTCTCACTGCACAGAATAGAGTCAAACACTGCTTCAGCTAAATATTTTACCCTTTATTCTCCCTGTGTGTTCTACAATAATAATCTGCTTCATTTTGCTATATACTGCTGTGTTGCTGACAATTATTTGAAAGAGAAGTTAGGGTGCTTCACTGGGCTGGAAGAAGTTTAGTTAAATCAGAAAACAGGTCTAATTAAGCAAGTTTATTCTATATTCTATCTAATAAAACAGTAATATCAAATTCACCGTACTTCTGCTACACCCAAAAGCCACACCTACCAGCCACACCCACCAGCCAATCAGAGCAAGTATGCAAATTAACCCAACCAAGATGGCTACAGCCACAGAGAGAGCAGGAGGGAGGCTTGGGTTGCCCCTGGCAATGGAGGAAGCCAAGCTTTTTGCACACTGTAGCAGGCTCAGGCCTCTGCTTAAGGCAACGAAGTTTCAATGGCTGTGTGAGCAGAAGGCTTGGCTCTACTTCAGGCTAAAAAGTTTCAATTGTAGAAGATAAATAAATCCCAGATACCAGGGCCTCTGCTTGGGTTGCCAGGGGGCATGGCCAGTCTGCAAACCACCACAGGCCCCTCACCCAGGCCACCCTACGCCTCAAGGGAACACCCACTCTGATCCAGGACACCCTTCAGGGCAAACCAGCTGGCCCCAATCTGTGCACCAGGCCTCTATCCTATCTAATAAAAGAGTAATATACAGATTGATATCACTCTAACACACAAGATGACTTCCCTGTGTGGTCAAGAGATCTTGCCCCCATGTGGACATAAAATGGCCGCACAAGATGGTCAACAGGGGAGGGCAATTAGGAGGGACAACACCTGCAAGGGAGGGCAGTTGGGGGTGATCAAACCTGCAGGGGAGGGCAGTTAGGGATGATCAGGCCAGCAGAGGAGGGAAGTTGGGGGTGACCAGGCCTGCAGGGAAGGGCAGTTAGGGGTGACCAGGTCCACAGGGGAGGGCAGTTGGGGGTGATCAGCCTGGCAGGGGAGCAACTGGGAGCCAGCAGTCCTAGATTGTGAGAGGGATGTCTGACTACCCATTTAGGCCCAATCCTATATAGGCAGTTGGACATCCCTCAAGGGGTTCCTGGTTGGAGAGGGAGCAGGCCGGGCTGAAGGACACCCCACCCCCACACTTGAATTTCATGCACTGGGCCTCTAGTATGTATGTATGTGTGTGTGTGTGTGTGTGTGTGTGTGTGTGTATACACACACACGAATATATATATATATATAAAAGGCTAAGTTCACTCGTGCATGAACAATACATATAAAGCTCTCACTGATGCCAATCAAACATGTGTCTTTTGATCTGTCATTGTAAATCATGAATTTAGATGATACTTATATTACAGAGAAAGGGTGAATAGCAATATTAAAATATTTCTTCTAATTAATTTCCTTTCAACATGCATGAATTTGTACACTGGGCCACTAGTTATAAATAATGACATTTGTACAGTTTCTTTTGTGTTGGGATGTAGTAACTCACACAAGTAAAGTGTAACTCACCCTGGGGATTTCTAGGTATTGTGGCATGGTTGGCATCTTCATGATTCTCAAATTTTTACTATAGGTAGCATTATATTAGATTTAGTTATTTGAGTTGATTTTTCAAAAACAAGTCCTATGGAGCTTCTCCTGACTTCAATTTAAGGAGTTACTTTTATGGGGAAGCAGGTTAGAGAAGTTTGTGCATATGCATGTGTTTGTATGACTGATCAACAATAGAAATAACTTTAATGTTTGTCTCATCAAGGAAGAAACAAAATTTCTAACAATTTTGAAAGCTTTTTTCCCCTGTTGCTCTTTCTATCCTGTAATTAATTATTTTTATTAGAATCTAGTCATTCCTTGTGCTGGAGGCATAAAATCACAGTGTAATGACCTACATGGGGAACACTTTTTCTGTTTTCTGGCTCGGTAGTTAGGTTGTGCAACTCATGGAAAGAATAGCATTATGCCTTGAGAAGAACACTTTACTGAGTGTTTTGTTAAAACATCCAGAAGAGGACAAATAAATCAATATTGGCATTCATTTCATTAAAAAGACACTAAAGAAAAGTTTGAAGACCCAAAATAAAAAAGCACCTTTTACTCTCGAATAATTTAAACCTTTAGGGAGATTTTATTGCTTGGTGCTTCTTAGTAATGTAGCTTAAAGAAGCCTATTGTTTTAGATTTTTTGATGGAATAGGTATGGATAACATTTGAGCTTCTTGAAGTGATTCAAGGATTGGGAGAAGGTTCTGGAGAGGGATTGGATATGTATGGTTCAGTGAGTTGGCTTGGACTAGCAGTCCAGAGATGTCAGCTCTCGACCCAACTTCATCACTTAGTGATTGCTTGTCTTGGCCAATCCAACATATTTGTTTACTTATCTGTCAAATATCTGACTTCTTTTTACAGAATAATATGATCAAATGAAAGTACCTAGCATGATATTAAAATACTAGAGGCCTGATGCATGGATTTATGTACTGTTGGGATCCCTTGGCCTGGCCTATGAGGATCAGGTTGAAACTGACTCTCCAACATCCTCCAAAGGGTCCCATATTGTAAAAGGATGCAGGCTAGGCCAAGGAATCCCACAGGTGCAGGATTGGGTCTGGGGAGGGACCATGAGAGGGCTCCAGGGTGTGTCTGGCCCGATTGGCTGGACTAAGCTACAAATTCTAAAAACTAAGCTTCAGGTTGGAGCCTCTGACCCCCTGGTGGTCAGTACATGTCATAGCTCAAGCGGTCTAATGGTCGCTTAGGCTTTTATATAGTATACAAATGAGATATATTTATAAAAATATTTTTGGTATTAAAAGTACTTAAGTAGATGATAATTATGGCTTTTTCAAATGCATTTTTATTATGCTTGATATAGTTTGAAAATAATAAAGTGTACGCAGTACTAAGCCAAAGTAATCTGACCTTTGCTAATCAAGTGAAAAGAATGCAGTGTTCATTAGGACAGTTATGATGATTAGGTAGATGACCTTAATAGGATATCAGATTCACATCTTTTCACAATGGACCAGTTATGCAAATTCAATTAAATGGCATTTTCTATTGTTTACCAAGACTACTATTTTTATAAATGTAGCTCAACTGTATACTGCGGCCAACCAAGACTCCAATACAAAGTAGTTTAAATATTATGCAATCTTTTCTTATTTAATTCTTGATTCTTGAGTCACACCAGCAGTGGAAAGATTAAAACATTTTGATTGTTGCCAGTTTGCATCTCTCTGACCATGCTACTATTTACTATGTAAGATCACCCTTACATATCTATAAATAATGATAGCATTCTTAAGATGTATGTAATCTACAATCAGTAAACTTAAACTTTTAATTACCCAGTGGCATCCTATGTTCTCTCTTCCTTGACTCCATAGAATATATCTAATGTCTTCTGGTATCAAAAACATCAACTTTGTTTGGAAATGATTCTTAGAAGTTACAGTGTCTCTGCCCAGCCTATGTGTCTATTGCAACATGTTGATGAATCTATTATAGCATCAGTTACCAAAATCTCTTACTGTGGAGGGGGAGACTAATTACAACTTTGCAGGTGCCTGTGTGCTTCATATCTGTCCCAGTAGTTATTGCTTTTACTTGCTCTTTAGTGATTTCTTCCATATCTGTCACTTGGCCATGAGCCTGCAAGCTCATGGAGAACATGAATGACTAACATAATGCTGCCTTCATAGGCATTACTTCCCTTTGATTCTGGCACATTGTCCTTGAACAAAACATGTATGCCTCTGTTCCCTTTTTCTGTTAACTTTACCCAGGAGGGACTTTAGTCTCCTATGTAATACCAAAAACCCAGTGCACGACATTCATGCACTGGGGGAAAGGGGGTCCTTCAGCCCAGCCTGCACCCTCTTGAAGTCCAGGCTCCTGCCACCACTATTGTGCTCGCCAGCGATGAGATCAGCTTCTGTCTGAGCAGTGCATCCCTTTGGGGAGTGCACTGACTACCAGGGGGCAGCTCCCGAGTTGAGCATCTGCCCCTGGTGGTTAGTGTGTGTCATAGGGACTGGTCATTTTGCTGTTTGGTCAATTTGCATATTAGCCTTTTATTATATAGGATTCCCTAGCAGGCATATCTTAGATCCCTGCTAAACACAGGTCAATATTGTTTAGGCTTAAATTGATATACTTGCTATACATAAAATACCCTAGTAAAATTTGTCACTCTCTTTAAGCCTTTTCCTTTAGTTTGTTTCTTAGAGAAAGAAGAGATTTTTCTCTTTTATGTTAGTACTAAATAAACTTTGTGTACTTACTACACTTATGGGTCATGGTCAGCCCTCCATTTTTGCAAAAATATCAATCTCAAATTTTTAAGTAAGGGTTTTTCATGACTCATACTCATCTTTGTGGTTGTAGGCTTGAAGTCCTCTTCAGTATATTCACAAGGTAGGATATCATATTTTAAAATGTACCATCTCTCTTTCATAAAGTTTATTTGTTTGTCAAGCCTAAACAACAAGGTGAAACATTATTTACGGGGTTCTAACATAACCCCCATTCTCAGTATGCTAGTGTTATTGGAATCACATGAAGCATACATGCCTTTTAAATGATGCATAAGAATGAAGTGTTATAGCAGGCTCCTGGTTTACCCTGGCATTAGTTTTATGAGAGATGCCAGAATTGGCCAAGACATTTCTTTTTCAAAAGATGGAAAAAATTCCATGGAAGACAAACATAGATCACTTTAAAAATCATTTTTCTCTCATTTCTATTTGCCTCTCCCATCCATAAATATCAAAGACTACTTTTGAAAGGTACACAAAACATAATTGTATGGAATATACAGAGATTTTTAGAGCCATTGAGACATTTGACAAACGTCAGTTTGAAACAAATGACTTTATTCCTGGGTGAATAAACAGTCAATGAGACATCAAATTTGGGTTTCTCTCTTAAAGATGATGTCAGTTCGTTAGTGAATATTAAAAAGCAGACTGACATCTTTTGTCAATGTATTTTCCCCCTGATTTATCTTAGTATATCTTAAAAGGTCTTTCCTTCATAGTGATCCCATGAGATGTCCTAGGAAAGAAGACTTCCATGATCAATGAGTTTAGACAATGCTTCTACTACTGTCAGAGGTCCTTCAGGAAGCAGGGAGGGAAAAAATACCATGCAAAAAATTGTTTAAACTCTTCTAACAAATCTATTCCCAAACTAATTTGACCGCAATAACTACTCCTCCCCTTTTGTTTTAAGCAGGAACTTATTTAACATCTTGAAACACATTTTAATAATGATTGCTGTTTTAGCCTCTTCAACTATTTCTTTTTACTGAATTTGTTTATTTAAATTGTCCCTTCAATAAATATTTCAGGTATTTCACTGATTTAATTGAGTCAACTATGAATTTTTATATGGCTATACATGTAGTTTCATTCTACTCATAATTTCATATGTATTTTCCATACAACTTGTTTGGAAAAATAAGTGTTTGAATTAGGTTTTCATGACTGGGTAAGGCAAAAGAAGAAAAGATCTAAACTTGTATTCCTTAGGTGAGACCTAGGTACTTTCTTAAGACCAGAATGGTTCTATCTCTTCTCTGGGAAAATACAAAATGTGCAGGACCTTCAATGAATGGACAGGCAGCTCAGAGAAGCACCGAATTCAATAGCTGCAAGAGATTGAAGATATCATTCACTATCAGCCTCTCATTTTGTGCCAGGAATCAGAGGCCCTGATTACCACTGTGACTGGCCTCAGTTGAGATAGCAGTTATAGTTGAGCTAGATTTAAACCTGGCCTCCTGTCTCTTTGTCTAAGTTTTCAGTTATATTTGGGGCTTCTTAGACTTCTGTGCAGTAGTGAATCTTATCTCAAATTTACCTCTGCTATTTTCACCAAGAACCAAAGTGTACATCTTGCCATTGGTTTTGAATTGCACAGCTCTAGAGCTAGATATGCATGCCATGTGGCAAAATTTTTTTCCAAATACTAAACTCCACCAAAATATTTATAAACAAAAATTTGTGGTGTGTGTGTGTGTGTGTGTGTGTGTGTGTGTGTGTAAGGTGGTAGTGGTGATGCAGTACGGGATGGGTTGAGTAAGGAAGGGAAATGTATGCTCTAATTGACTTAAGTAGACCAGAAATAGTTTTGTTCTGGGCTTCCCGGTGACCGGGGGTGGGGGTGGGAGTGGAGGGGGAGGGGGAGGGGCGAGCAAAACTGTCATTCTATTCAAATAATTGCTGAATATTTTTAATCCAGTTTCTGTTTTGGAGAGCTATTAAATGGGCTGTGAAATGGGTTGGTGGTGAAAGATAAACAGGTAGCAATTATTTTCCCATATTCTCTCTGGATTGAATAATACTAACTTTGCTATGTACAACACAACTGAAAATCAGATCCGATGACTAATGTTCTGGCTGTGTCAAAATGGCAGGCAAGCAAAGTTTGCAACTCATTTCTCTAGTTAGCATTTCCCTCTGTTTCTAGGTTAACATTAGTTTTCGCCTTACTCCATCGGCTAAGTCCTTTCACAGGGAATACAGATTTTATTGCAATTACCTGGAGGAATCTCCATTCAAATAGTTGTTAGAAGTCCTTTGAGTTCAGGAGCGGTTTTAATAGGGCAATAAGCACTGCATAATTATGTCTAGCTGTGTAGAAATATGGGAAAAGTCACAGTGACTTTGATTCATTGAACGGATGACCTGATGGCTGGACACTTAGTATATTAGGCTTTTATTATATTGGATGGTAGGTTCATTTTTATATATTTGATAGAGGGTTTTCATAATTGAAGAAAATAAAGGTAACTCAAATTAATATTTTTCAGACTCCTTTTTCTTTTCTTTCAACTGGTTTAAAACAGCTCACATAAATGAGCAAAGAGCAGAGTTGAAGGCCAGAGGCATATTTCTAGGGGAAGAAAGAAGAACAAGGACAAAGTCCTGAGGCAGGAGGATGCCTAGTGTCTTTTAGAACATTGAGATAACCAGAGAGGCTGAGGAAGAGTGAGCAAAGCATCAACTAATATGAGATGGTTACAGATGTAACAGGGCAGAATGGGCCTTAGTAGGATATATATAGAGAGGGAGATGGGGAGCCATTGAGGTTTTTTATGATTTACTTTGGGTTTTAATAAGTTTATTCTGGCATCTGAGTTGAAAAAGGATACAGAAGGGCCAGGGTGGGGCAAGTAGGGATATCTCTGATCCAGAAAAGAGGTGATCATGTTGGACCAGGGTGGCAGTTCTGGGGATGGTAACAATTGATTGGTTTATATATATATTCTATTATTTCCAATAAGTGGTTTAGAATCATTGATTATATTTTGGGGTAAAAATTGTAAGCTCATATATCATGCCAAAATATTTTCTAGCATTTTCATTATCCTATCTAATATAAGAGTGACATGCAAATTAACCATTACTCCACTACACACAAGCCATGCACAGAAGCCACACTCATCAGCCAATCACGAGTGAATATGCAAATTAACCCAACCAAAATGGCTGTG
Organism: Lasiurus borealis; assembly: GCA_004026805.1. Classification (NCBI taxonomy): domain Eukaryota; kingdom Metazoa; phylum Chordata; class Mammalia; order Chiroptera; family Vespertilionidae; genus Lasiurus; species Lasiurus borealis. The sequence continues at coordinate 52,320 of PVJN01005523.1, read as the reverse complement.
GTCACAGAACAAGCAGGATGGAGGCTTGGGTTTCCTCAGTGATGTTGGAAACCAAACTTTCCACATACCCTGGCAAGCCCAGGCCTCCACTCAATGCTACAAAATTTCAATTATAGAAGATAAATAAATCTCAACAAAAATGGCAGCAGCCATGGAGCGGAGAGAGCAGGAAGAAGCCAAGCTTTTGCAGACCTGGCCTGTCTTGGCCTCTGCTGAAGGCTACAAAGTTTTAATTATAGAAGATAAACTAAATCCCAATAGAAATGCTGCCATAGTGGGAGCAGGAGGCTTGGCTCCACTCCAGGCTACAAAGTTTCAATTGTAGAAGATAAATAGATCCCAGATACCAGGACCTCAACTTGGGTCGCTCGGGGGCATGTCTGGCCTGCAAAACACCACAGGCCCCTCACCCAGGCCACCCCGTGCTCCAAGGGAATAGCCACCCTGATCAGGAACACCCTTCAGGGCAAATCAGTTGCCCCTGACCCATGCACCAGGCCTCTATCCTCCTATCTCATAAAAAAGTAATATGTAGATTGACTATCAGTCTAACATACAAGACGGCTGCCCCATGTGGTCAAAGATCCTTCACCTATGTGGACACAGATGACCACCACAAGATGGCCAGCAGGGGAAGGCAATTGGGAGGAACCAGGCTTGCAAGGGAGGGCAGTTGGGAGTGACTGGGCTTACAGGGAAGGGCATTTAGGGGTGACCAGGCCCACAGGCTGGCAGGGGAGTGGTTAGAGGATGATCAGGCTGGCATGCAGAAATGGCTAGGGGCAATCAGGAAGGCAGGCAGGTGAGCAATTGTGAGCCAGCAGTCCTGGATTGTGAGAAGGATGTCCGATTGTCAGTTTAGGCCTGATCCCATGGACATCCCTCGAGGGGTCCCAGATTGGAGAGGGAGTAGGCTAGGCTGAGGGACACCCCCACTCCTCCGTGCACAAATTTTGTATACCGGGTTTCTAGTGTTTGAATATTAGAAAAAAAGAATCCATAAATTACCAGCAGGTTATTCACCTCTTATTACATTCTCATTGAAAACCATTCACTGGATTCTCACTGTATTTAGACTAAATTTCAAACTTTACAATGACTTAGAAGCCCAACCATATATACTACTGTGCTATCCAATATGGTAGCTACTGGACATATGTGGCTATTGAGCACATGAAATAAGGCTAGTTCAAATCGGGACATATTATGGGTATAAAATCCACAAAATATTTAAAATCTTAGACAATAAACATGTAAAATATGTTAATAACAATTTTTCAAATACTGGTTATAGACTGAAAGGATAATATATTGGAATTATGGTAGAAATGTATTAGTATTAATTTTACCTTTTTTAAACTGATTTCTGGGAAATTTAAAATTGAAAGGGTGGAATATGAGCTCACATTATATTTCTTTTTGATAGAAGTGTTCTCAATTCTCTTCTTCTGACTTTATCTCAAATTGTTCTCCAGTTTCAGTTATACTGGGTTTCTTTGATGTCCTTGAACTTGTGAGGCTCATTCCTATCTTGTTGTCTTTGTATTTTTTATTTATTTTTCCTGAAATGTTATTCCTTTACAACTTCCTTTATCTTCCTCTGTCATTCATGTGTCAGTTCAAATGTCTTTTTTAAGATAAGCATTTACTGACTATTCCTACTAAACATTAGTTCACTCTAAACCACATTTCACTTAAAATTTTTTTATATTATTTATTTTTGGGTCAAATTTGTTTGCTTATTCATAGTCTACCAACCTCTAGAATGTGTGAAGTGTGGAAGCCAAGATATTAATTATTTTGTTGATCACTATATCTCCAGAACAGTGTTTGGTATGTAATAGGGTCTTATTAAATGAAAAAATAATTAAACTCTATGCATTAGAAAAATTTAGTACTGTAAGTTAATACTTAAGTAGATAGATTTGACCCGATCTGGGAAAATCAAGAAGGAAACATTGTGCTGAGAATTAGAGAATGAGTAAGAGTTAACCAGGGAATGAAGGTAGAGAAAAGCACCACAGATAGAAAGAAAAGAATTGAGAGAAAAACACAGTAAAGGATAAGTGACCTGACACAAAATAAAGAATAAGCATCTAGTAAAAATTAAGAAAAATGACACTGTGATTAGGGGAAGAAAAAGGGTATGTGATATTCAGGGCGGGCCTTACAATATTTATGTGACGTGTGGTTTCTTATCTAAAGCACAGTAGATGGCATTATTGTCATTTTACAAATTAGGGAAATAAGGTACAGCAAAATTAAGCAACTCACATAAGGTCATACATTCAGCAAGGGTAAGAGAAACGATTCTAACCCTGGACTGTCCAACTATAAAACTATAACTCTACAATATTTTATATTGGATCTCACACCCATGAATTTAACACTTATGGAAAATATACATGCTAAATTTTGGAATTTGCGGTCTTCAACTTTTCAGCATTCGGTATATTTGGTTGCAATGAAAACAGCTGTCTAAGATAGAAAAGGGATTTTGTAGGAAGTAAATTGGATAGCTCATGGAAGCAATGTGGCACTGGAGCACCAGGTTTAGAATATTGGCAGGCACCAAGAAAAGCCAGTAGCATTCAAGATAATTCCACATCAATGCACCAGACACCATAATTGTGCTATTCCATTGAGGAGGGACTGCCATGACTCGACACTGCTCTTCATGGATACTTGCTGCCCTATAGATATACTTTCAATTGTGATGAGCTCAGAACGAGTAATTTATAACTTTTTCTGAGGCTTTAGGTATGACCTCCATATTCCAGGTCCTAGCTGTAAGTGCCTGATTGGCTGAACCTATGTGCCAGTTGTCTGAGTTCTGGAAAAAAACACACACCTTCTTTAGCCTCCATATTGGTGTTTGAAGTCTTGATTCCCATTTGTTTTAGGATTGACACCAAATAGAAAGTGTGTTGCTTGCTGGACTTGCAAAATGACAAATATTTACCAAAGTTCACTGCCTTCGTTACTGCAATCAATATAAACATTTTTTTTTCCTTACAACCTCTTTTATCCCATCCAATACTTTTTGCCTAATCTAATACAATTTGTGTTATATTGTCATATATATCTGAAGATCAACTGTTCAGTCTTGAACAGACCAGTTGAAATGCATAAGCATTTTCTTAAAAGGAAAATAATAATTGTTGAATAATTCACAGAATCTTTGGGGACCCTAAAGAATTAGACTTGGAAAGTGGGCAGGAACCCATGGACACATAACCAGCCAAGAATATGGCCATAGGCAGAGCCTGTGATGCCAGTACTGGTGCCATCACTAATGGCTACTTACTGTCATCACTTCTGGAATCTGCCCTCCAAGGCGATTAATCGTCATGCACAGAGATTTCAGTTCAGCACTAAGCACCACAAATAATGCAGACTGGGTCAAGGCTATGAGCCTGCAGCAAAGTCAAGTCCCAGGTTTGAGTGTCTGACTTGTTAAGCCCAGGAGTTGAGAATGAAAATATCTTACCCCTTTGGATTTTTTAGTTCTTTTGGAATTCCCTCAAATAGGAAGACATCTGGACAAAATGACAAATTTCTGTGGTAGCACATTTTTCCTTGCATTAAGAGTTTTTAAAAGTTTAAATTACCGTCTTTTATTTTTTAATTTTTCTTTTCTTTTATTGTTTAACGTATTACAAATAGTAGTACATATGTCTCCTTTTTATTTTCCCCCTTGACCTCTCCCCAGCTTCCCCTATCCCCCAGTACATGTCCTCACCTATCCCTTCTCCCCCAGTGTCTTGTATCCATTGGTTATGCTTATATACATGCATATAAGTGCTTTGGTTGATCTCTTACAGCCCCATCCCCTCCAACCTCCCCTGCCTCCCCACTGTAGTTTGACAGTCTGTTCAATGCGCTTTTGCCTCTGTATCTATTTTGTCCCCCACGATTCTTTTCTTTAAAAAATCTTTCCTCTGCAGACTAGAAATAAGCTTAGAACAAAAAATGTTTGAGTCCCAATTTTAATGTTCATCAGTTCTGAGTCTCAGTTTCAATGTCAAATAGCTTCTTATGTGTACATGTTAGCCATGGTATCTGGATGGTGGACAATTGGTGGCAATGCAGGTCCAACCCTCTCTGGTTTGGTCCTAGGCAACCTGTAGCGACACAGAGCTGCTGACTGCTAGCATGGCAAGGCATCATCAGCGTCTTCCATCTCTGGACTGTTTCTCCTCTTATCTTCGTGGTTGGAGCAGACCTGTCAGTTCCTCTCTGTTGCAGGAGTCCACATGGTCTTGGAGGTATTTTCTAAAAGTATATAAACTTATTCTTGACCAAAATGCCACTTTGTTTAAAATAAAATATCTCTGAATCTTTGAATCAATGAGTTGAATGTTATTTTTTATTTAAATAATATTTCTGCTGACATTTGCCTAGATATTAATTTTCTCAGTTATAAATATTTTTTAATATAAACATTCAAAATTGGTTATGTGAAAGATTTCTTTCAATATTTTGAGACAATATTCTTTTTAGGATATACCATGATGACTTTCTTCTCAGCATTAGATTAGAGATTATAAATTCAAATGTGTTTTACTAAAACAAACAACTACCAATAATTTTAATGCTCAATAAGTACATTGATGAGTTACACCAGCTTTTATTTTAAGTGAGAGTGGATATTTTTAAAAATTTTGGTGCACATTTACATGTTCAAATATAACATATGGTAATTTACCTTAGTCTTGGAAAATTAAACAAAATAATCTGATTTTTAAAGAAAGAATTGGTTAGCATATCTGATACATTTTTCATTTTTTATGCTATCAAAAATTGTAGTGAACAAATATAACTGATTTTGAATAATTTTATTGGAACATCGTATTCTGTGGACATTTTTAAGAACGATGAGTGAGTATCCACAATGCATTAACTACTTAAAGATTTCCCACTCCTAAACCCTCAACTGGGCCAGATGTGAACCTCTGCAAGCCCACATCAGTCTTCAGTGGTCTAGCACAATGGTTCTCCAAGTGGGGTCTGAACTTACAGCCTTCTGGGAGCTGGCGATTAGCACTGTTTACACACCAGGCTCAGTTCTAATTGTTCTATATGCATTCTCATTATACCAGTCAACATTCACAGATCTGAGACCAATAATACAATTGCCTCCACTGTCAGATGAGAAAAACAGAGTTAGGTTGAATTTACCCATGGTCATGCAGCTACAAGTGGTGAGGACTTGAACTTAGGCAGTGTGGCTCCAGAGGGCAGACTATGGGAACCATCATAGAACACAAGGGTGGGTGTTTGTACACCTGACCACATGTTCATCATGGAGGCAGGATAGGTGTTGTGGTGTCTGTTTTTCCAGCTGAGGAAAAAAGTCAAGTCACTTGCCCAGAGATCAAAGTTAGTAGCAGAGTTGTTACTTCATAACTGTAATCATAATGTAAATATCTGTGTTTTCCGATGATCTTAGGCGATCCTGCTAGCAGTTCTCAACCTGTGGGTCGTGACCATCGGAAAACACATATTTACATTACGATTCATAACAGTAGCAAAATTACAGTTATGAAGTAGCAGCTAAAATAATTCTATGGTTGGGGGTCACCACAACATGAGGAACTATTATTGTAAAGGGTTGCAACATTAAAAAGGTTGAGGACCACTGGTCTAGGGCAAGCATGTCAAACTCAAAGGCTAACATGGGCCAAATAAGGTTTAAGTTTATGTAGGCCACAGAACAAAACAAAACAACAAAACACAAAAGCTTCAATTTTCATGGAAACGTAGGTTTATTTAAAAAAGTATAGTATAAAAAAAATAGAACAAGAGTAGTGATTAAATTAATGTTTTCTTCCTGACACTTGGCCACTCTTCTCTGCCACTGCCTTTCTTACTTCAGGGGAAATCTTGTTCGCAGTGATTACTTTCAAACCTGACCCAAGGTGAATGTTAGTAATTCTGGATCTGACAGGAGACTTATTTCTTTTCATAATTGTAAATAACTGCTCACACCATTAGATTGGCTGGGCCACAGGAATATTGGGCTGCGGATTTGACATGCTTGGTCTAGGGTCTCAGATTTCCAGCTTTCTGCCCCATGCACTCTGCTCTAGGTCAGGCGTGTCTGGGTAGGAGCCTGGGCATCAAAGAGCAAGCATCGGAACTGGAGGTTCTGGGCCCAGATAGGCACTGGGCCTGGGGATCGGAAAAGGGGTGCAGGATACAGCCTGCCACATAGAAGGAGATGGGCACCGCAATAGATTGTCCAGTCAGGAGAAAAAAAAAAAGATTGATGTTTAACTTAAAACTCCCAAGATCTATTTGTTAATTTGTGTTGTAACTATAGTACCATGTAGTCATAAAATGGATTTTTTAAATGTTTTTATTTACTATTCTAATATAAATGTAATATATATTCAGTGTAGAAATTTAGAAAATCCAAAAAAGCAGTGAGACATATTAAAAAATCAGTCATGATCCTTCCTCCAGCTATAACCACTACTGACATTTTGATATATTGATTTTTCACCTTTTCTTGCGTCTACCTCTATATTTGTGCATATATGAATGTTGCATGCATGTGTGAGTATATTATTGTGTACATTACCTTACCACCTGCACCCCAGCTCCCAGGGTATTTATAAAGACATTATTGTGAAGAAGAAAGGCGCCTTGGACTACAGGCATCCCAAAGGTACATTGTAAATGCCGACTTTTTTTCATTAGAGAAACTAATTTTTGTTTGGCTTTGCCCGGTATAAGAATATACAAGTGAAATTCATCACAGGGCCTCCCTGGCAAGACCCAGCCTTGGGCCATCCAGGGGCTGTGCTCCTCAGTTACAGATTTTCTATTTCCTAGAAATATTCAGATCCTTTTCTATGATACCAAAACTGCTTCATGTAACACCATTCCTCATCATTCCCAGCACAGCCTGTTGTAATGTGTATTTTCTTTTCTTGTGTTCTTCAGGATTCTTAATCTCACTTTCTTTTTTTAAAAGTCATTTGAATTTGGCTTCAAGTTAATTTTCCTTCTGCTGTATAACAACTATTTCTGAGTATGTTCAGTGGTGAAAGAGCACTGGATTTTTCTGTATCATTCTTGATCATATTTTAGGAGGACATATCATGTAATTGTCTGGGCTTCAGGTGCCTCATAATTAAAATGAAAATATATAGTGTATTATCCATAAGGTATTTTCCAGAGCTAACATGGAATATCTGTATGTCTATAAAATCCATACGGAAGAGTGAAAAGAGCATCAGAGAAAGGTAAGTGCAAATCTTGGAACTGTGACTTTGCTGTTTCTTTGCTGATATTTTTGTCTAGAGGGTTTATCCAGTGATGTCAATGGGATATTAAAATCCCCTACTATAACTGCATTGCTGTCGAGAAGTGTTCTATGTATTTGAGTGCATATATGTTTATCAGAGTTATATCCTCTTGTTGTATTAACCCCTTTAGGATTATGGAGTGGCCTTCCTGATCTCTGTTATGGTCTTTATTCTGAGGACTATTTTGTCAGATAAGTATTGCTACCACAGCTTTTTTTTTTTTTTCATTTCTATTTGCCTGAAAAATATTTTTCCATTCCTTTACTTTCAATTTGTGTAAGTCTCTTGTTCTGAGGTGGGTCTCTTGGAGACAGCATATATTATCCATTCAGCCACTCAATGTCTTTTGATTGGAGCATTTAATCCATTTACATCTAAGATTATTATTGACTACAGGCCTGGTGCACAACATTTGTGCATGGGAGGGGGGAGTTGTCCTTCAGTCCAGCATGTTCCCTCTCCAATCTGGGACCCCTTGAGGAATGTCCAACTGCCCGTTTAGGCCCGATCCTACTGACATTTTGATATATTGCTTTTTCACTTTTTTCTTGTATCTATCTCTATATGTGTGCATATGTGAATATTGCATGCATGTTTGAGTATATTACTGTGTACATCCTACCTGGATCGGGCCTAAAAAGGCAGTCAGACATTCCTCTCATAATCCAGGACTGCTGGCTCACAACTGCTCACCTGCCTGCCTTCCAGGTTGCCCCTAACTGCTTCTACCTGCCAGCCTCATCACCCCCTAACCATTCCACTGCCAGCCTGATTGATGCCTAACTATTCCCCTGCCAGCCTGTTTGCCTCTAATTGTTCTCCCCTACAGGCCTGGTCGCCCCTAACTGCACTCCCCTGCAGGTTTGGTCTCCCACAACTGCTCTCCCCTGCAGGCCTGGGTCCTCTCCAACTGTCCTTCCCTGTAGGCCCAGTCACCCCCAACTGCCCTCCCTTGCAGGCCTAGTTCATCCCAACTTCCCTCCCCTGCTGGCCTGATCAGCCCCAACTACCCTCCCTTGCAGGCTTGGTTCCTCCCAACTGCCCTCCCCTGCTGGCCTGATTGCCCACAACCTGCTCTCCCCTGCTGGCCATCTTGTGGTAGCCATCTTGTGTCCACATGGGGGCAGGATCATTTGACCACATGAGGGTAATCATCTTATGTGTTGGAGTGATGGTCAATCTGCATATTACTCTTTTATTAGATAGGATAGAGGCCTGGTGCATGGGTGGGGGACAGCTAGTTTGTCCTGAAGAGTGTCCTGGATCAGGGTGGGTGTTCCCTTGGGACATGGGGTGGCCTGGGCAAGGGGCCTGTGGTGGTTTGCAGGCTGGCCACGCCCCCCACCCTCCCCGCAACCAAGGCGAAAGCCCTGGTATCTGGGATTTATTTATCTTCTACAATTGAAATTTTGTTGCCCTAAGTGGAGGCTGGGCTGGCCAGAGTGTATGGAAAGCTTGGCTTCCTCCATTTCCAGGGGCAACCCAAGCCTTGCTCCGTGGTGGTAGATATTGAAACTTTGTTGCCTTAAGTGGAGGCCTGGGCCAGCATGGTTGTGGAAAGCTTGGCTTCCTCCTGCTTTCTCTGTGGCTATAGCCATCTTGGTTGGGTTAATTTGCATACTTGTTCTGATTGGCTTGTGAGCCTGGCTTGTGAGTATAGTGGGGTATGGTCAATTTGCATATTACTGTTTTATTAGATAGGATAGGTACTGGTTTGTAGCCATTTTTATTCTTTACTAGAGGCCCAGTGCACAAATTCATGCACCAGTGGGGTCCTTCGGCGTGGACTGTGGAATTAAGCCAAAACTGGCTCTCTGATATCCCCCAAGGGGTCCTGAATTGTGAGAGGGTGGAAGCCAGGCTGAGGGACCCCATATGTATATGATTGGGGCTGGGGAAGGATGTGGGAGGTTGGCCAGCCAAGTAGGGACTGCAGGAGGACTCCAGTGTGTGTCACACAGATTTTGAGATATTGTGTTCTCATTTTCATTTATTTCAAAGTATCTTTTGATTTCTTCCTTGACTCACTGTTAATTCATTCATTGTTTAGTAGCATTTTATTTAGTCTTCATGTGTTTTTAGTTTTTTTTTCCTTGTGAATTAATTTCTTGTTTCATCCCATTATGGTTAGATTGATATGATTTCAATCTTCTTAAATTTATTGAGACTTGTTTTGTGTCCTGACATGTAATCTATCCTAGAAAATGTCCTATATTCACTTGAAAAGAATGTGTATTTTTCTGCTTTGGGTTAGATATTAATTAAATCCATCTGATCTAGTTTGTTATTTAAGGTCTCTGTTTTTTTGTTGATTTTCTGTTTGGAAGATCTATCCATTGATGTCAATAGGGGTGTTAAAATCACCTGCTATGATTTTACTGTCAGTTTAACTTTATGTTTATCAAGATTTTCTTTACATATTTAGGTGCTCCTATGTTGGGTGTATAAATGTTTATAAAGGTTATATTGTCTTGTTGGATTGTTCCCTTTATCATTATGTAGGAGCCTTTCTTATCTATTACTATAGGTTCTGTTTTTATTTTGTCAGATATAAGTATTGCTACCCAGTTTTTTATTCCCTATTTCTATTTGCATGAAATATCTTTTTCCATCCCTTTACCTTTAGTTTGTGTGTATCTTTCATTCTGAGGCAGGTCTCTTATAGACTGAATATTTACGGGTCTTGTTTTCTTATTTACTCAACTACCCTGTGTCTTTCAATTGGAGCATTTAAGGCATTTACATTTTAAATTAATATTCATAGGTACATATTTATTGCCATTTTATTCTTTTAACTATGTTCCTCTGTGGTGTTTTTTTCTTCTTCTCCTCCTCCTTTTTCTTTGTCCTAAAGAAAGCCCTTAAACATTTCTTATAATAATGGTTTGATAGTCATGACCTCCTTTAACTTTTTATTGTATGCAAAGCTCTTTATTTCTCCATCAATTTTCAATGATAGCCTTGCTGGGTAAGGTAGCCTTGCTTTTCATCAGTTTGAATATTTCAAGCGAATCTCTTCTCACCTGAAATGTTTCTGTTGAGAAATAAGCTCAGTCTTATGAGAGGTCCCTTAAAGGTAACTACTTTACTCTTGCTGACTTAAGATGCTCTCTTTATCTTTAATCTTTGCTATTTTAATTATGGTGTGTCTTGGTATGAGCCTCTTTGGATTCATCTTATTTGGGACTTCCTGTGTTTTCTAGACTTTTGTGTCTTTTTCTGTGACCAAGTAAGGGAAGTTTTTGGTCATTATTTCCTCAAATAGATTCTCAATCCCTTGTTCTCTTCTCCTTCTGTGACTCCTAAAGTGTGGATGTTGTTACATTTTATGTTGCCCCAAAGGTACCTAAATTATACTCATTTTTTTAAATTATTATTTTTTTTGCTAATCTGATTGGGTGTTTTGTGCTACCTTGTCTTCCAAATTACTGCTTTGATCCTCTGCTTCATACAATTTACTGTTTATTCCTTTTAGCATATTCTTCATGTAAGATATTATAGTCTTCATTTCTGACTGGTTCTTTTTTATGGTTTCTGTCTTTTTTGTATTATTGTAATTCTACATTTATTGAGCATTTTTAACACCACTTTTTAAAAATCTGATAAATTGCTTGCCTCCATTTCATTTATCTCTCTTTCTGGAGACTCCTGTTATTTCTTTTGGGATATGTTTCTTTGTCTTTCCATTTTTGCTGCCTCTTTGTGTTTGTTTCTATGTATTAGGTAGATCTGCTATTACTCCCAATCTTACTATGGTGGCCTTATGTAGCAATAGGTGTCCTTTGAGACCCAGTGGTGCAGTCCTCATGATCACCTGAGTTGGATATTCCAGAAATCTCCCTTTTGTGTATTATGTGGGCCCTTTTATTGCAATTGAGTCTTTATTGCTATTGGACTGTATATATGTGGGCTGACGACAGTGTACAAGTTGCTGATCACATGAAGCAGAATTAACCTTATTAGGATCTGCTGCCTGCCTAGATCTACCTTTGGATATGCTGCTTGTGAAGTTAATTGGGTCCTGCTCTGATATTGTCTGAAGTTTGCCACTGTATATATTGATTCCATCGTCTCTTGGGAGGAACTCTGGTCAGATGCTGCCTGTGAGTGGCCCTGGGCAACCTGTTTGGAGCTACAAAGTGATTCATAGTTTGTGGCTTCCTCTGTTGGGCCTGGATGTGCCCGTGAAGGAACAAACTGCACAGCAAAGCTGGATTTTATCAGAACCAGGCCCAGAGTCAGGTCAGCAAAAGTTCCAAGGCACCCTTAGATCAAACTCCACCTGCCTCTGCCTGCTGGCTGCCTGTTAATCTTAATCATTGTAAGGTATTTGAGTTGCATGAGGTAGGTTCTCAATGAGTCACCTGGTAGGAGTTAGTGATGTTTACTAGATTGATACAAGTTCAAATTCAGTGTTAGTGCTGGGTCTGAGGCCATTCAGAAAATGTCCCAGGCTATACCAAGTGTAGCTACTATCTGCCGGGTGCACACACACCTTTGTGGTGGGGGCAGGATATCAGGGAGTCAACAGAGTGAGACCAGCAGAGTTTGTCAGGCCTAAACAGACCAATATTTGGCCTTGTAAAGGGAGATCCCTGAACCACTCAGTCATATGAGAGGAAAATGGCCCCACACAATAGTCTGTCCCATATTCTGCCCGGAGCCTGATCTCAGAACTGTGGGACCACTGTTTACTGTTTAAAAACTTGTATTTTCTTTTCCCTTTTTGTCCCTCTGAATTAATTCCACTGTTCTGTCTTTGAATTTGCTGATCCTTTCTTCTACTTCATCTATTTTGCTATTGAGTCCCATTATTAATTTTTTCAGTGCAGTTACATATTCTTCAGCTTTAGGTTTTTTGCTTGGTACTTTTAAAATATTTTCTATTTCTTTTTTGAAATTCTTACTTTGTTCTCCTGAACTCAGGAAGCATCATTTTTCTTTTTAATTGATTAAGTTATTACATATCCTCCATTGCCTCCCCAGACCCCCAGTCATGTCCTCACACTCACCCTCTATTTTCTGCATCCATTGGTTATGCTTGTATGCATGCATATAAGTCCTTTGGTTGATATCTCCCCCAAATTCCCACCCCCCTCTAGCTTCCCTTTGAGATTTGAGCACCTGATCAGTGATTCTCTGTCTCTGGATCGGTTTTTGTTAATCACTTTATATTCTTTATTATAATCCACAAATGAGTGAGATCATGAGATATTTACCTTTCTCTGACAGACTTCGCTTAGCATAATGCTCTCCAGCTGCATCCACACTGTTGCAAATGGTAGGAGTTCCTTCCTTTTTACAGCAGCGTAGTATTCCATTGTATAAATGTACCACTGTTTTTTAATCCACTCATCTGCTGATGGGCGCTTAGGCTGTTTTCAAATCTTAGCTATTGTAAATTGTGCTGTTATGAATATAGGGATATATACTTTTTTTCTGATTGGTATTTCTAGTTTCTTGGGATATATTCCTAGAAGTAGGATTACTGTGTCAAATGGAAGTTCCATTTTTAGTTTTTTGAGGAAACTCCATACTGTTGAGGGTTCCTTTTTCTCCAATTCTCTCCAGTACTTGCTGTTTGTTGACTTGCTGATGATAGCCATTCTGACAGGTATGAGATGGTACCTCATTGTTGTTTTGATTTGCATCTCTCAGAAGATTAGTGACTTTGAGCATGTTTTCATAAGTCTCTTGGCCTTCTTTATGTTCTCTTTTGAAAAATAACAATTTAGGTCTATTGCCCATTTTTTGATTGGGTTGTTACATTGTATGCATTGCCTGTAAATGTTGGAGATTATCAGTGATAACGCTGGCAAATATGTTTTCCCATGCATTGGGCTTTCTTGTTGTTTTGTTGATAGTTTCTTTTGCTGTGCAGAAGGGTTTTATTTTGATGCAGTCCTATTTGTTTATTTTCCCTCTAATTTCTATTGCTGTAGGAGCTATGTTGGTGAAGATATTGCTTCAGCATGTGTCTGAGATTTTGCTGCCTGTGGATTCTTCTAAGATTTTCATGGTTTCCCATCTTATGTTGAAGTCCTTTATCCATTTTGAGTTTATGTTTATGTATGGTGTAAGTTGGTGGTCTAGTTTCATTTTTTTTTGCATGTATCTGTCCAATTTGCCCAACACCATTTATTGAAGAGACTGTCTTGACTTTATTGTATGCTCTTGCCTACTTTGTCAAATATTAATTGAGCATAGTAGTTTGGGTCGATTTTGGGATTCTCTATTCTAATCCATTGGTCTATATTCTCTTTTTGTGGCAGTACCAGGCTGTTTTGAGAACAGTGGCTTTGTAATACAGCTAGATATCTGGTATTGAGATCCCTCCTACTTTGTTCTTCTTTCTCAGGTTTGCTGCAGTTATTCAGTCTTTTTTAATTCCAGATAAATTTTTGAAGAATTTGTTCTAGGTCTGTGAAATACACGTATGCCATTTGTATTTTAATGAGGAGTGCATTGAATTTATAGATTGCTTGTGTAGTATGGACATTTTAATGATGTTGGTTATATTAATCCATGAACATGGTATGTTCTTCCATCTGTTTATATCTTCCTTTGTAGCTTTTTTTCAGTGTCCTGAAGTTTTCTGAGTAGAGGTCTTCTACCTCCTTAGTTAAGTTAATCCTAGGTATCTTAATTTAATTTTTTTTTTTTTGTGTGTGTGTGTGCGTGCACGCAGTGGTAAATGGGATTGTTTTTAAATCTCTCTTTCTGTAAGTTTACATTGATATATAAAAATGCCATAGATTTCTTGGTGTTAAATTTGTATCCTGCTACATTGCCAAATTTATTTAGTAAGTTTAATAATTTTTTGATGGAGTCTTTAGGGTTTGCAATGCACAGTATTAAGTCAGCTGCGTATAATGACAATTTTACTTCTTCCAGTTTGGATGCCATTTATTCCTTCTTCTTGTCTGATCACTGTGGCTAGCATTTCCAATGCTATGTTGAACAGTAGTGGTAAATGTGGGCATCCCTGTCTTGTTCATGTTCTTAAGGGAAATCGTTTTAGTTTTTTCCCATTGAATATGATGTTGTAAGTTTGTCTTACAAGGCTTTTATTTTGTTGAGGTATGATCCTTCTATTTTCACTTTACTGAGTGATTTTATCTGAAAATGCTGTTAAACTTTGTTTAATGCCTTTTTTGCATCAATTGATATCATTCTGTGATTTTTGTTTCTCAATTTGTTTATGTGATGTATCACACTTATTAATTTGTGCATATTGTACCAGCCTTGCATCCCTGGAATCCCAATTGGTCATGTTGTATGATCTTTCTTTGTAATGTTAGTATCCGGTTTGCTAGAATTTTGTTGAAGATTTTAGCATCTATGTTCATCATGGATATTGGCCTGTGATTCTCTTTCTTCGTGGTGTCCTTATCAGATTTTGGGATTAGGGCAATGCTGGATTCATAGAAAGAGCTTGGAAATGTGCCATCCTCTTGAATTTTTTCCAGTAGTCTGAGAACAATAGTTTTTAGTTCTTTGAATGTTCAATAAAGCTCCTTTGTGAAGCCATCTGGTTTGCTGGAAGCTTTTTGATTACTGTTTCAATTTCATCAGTAGTTAATGGCCTGTTCAGATTTTTTTATTACTCCTGATTGAGTTTTGGAACCTTGTATTTTTTTAGGAATATGTCCATTTCATCGAGGTTGTCCAGTTTGTTGGAGTAGAGTTCTTTGTAATATATATATATTTTTTTACAATGCTTTGTTTATCTGTGGGGTCAGTTGTTACTTCATCTGATTTTGTTTATTTGGATCCTCTCTCTTTATTTCCTGGTGAGCCTGGCTAGAGGTTCATCAATCTTGTTTATCCTTTCAAAGAACCAGCTCTTGGTCTCATTGATCTTTTGTATTTTTGTGCGTGCGCGCTTGTGTGTGTGTGTATGTGTGTGAGCATTTCTGATTGCTCTCTTTCTAATTCTTTCAGTTGAGAGGTTGGATAATTTATTAGCATTTTTTCTTTCTTTCTTTCTTTCTTTTTTTTTTTTTTTTAAGTAGGCCTGTAGAGCTATAAACTTACCTCTGAGGACTGCTTTCATTGTTTCCCATGGATTTTGGATTGTTGTGTTTTCATTGTCATTTTTTTTCAGGATGCTTTTTATTTATTTTTTGATCTCTTTGGTAATCCAATCATTGTTTAATAGCATACTATTTAACCTTCAAATGTTTGATTTTTTTCATTGTTTTTATTGTAGTTGATTTCTAATTTTATGCCATTGTGATCTGAGAAGATGCTTGTTATGATTTCTATCTTCTTGAATTTGAAGAGACTTTGCCTATGTTCTATTATCTGGAATATCTTAGAAAATGTTCTGTGTGCACTGGAGAAGAATATATATTCTGTAGCTTTCGAGTGAAATGTTTTAAAGAGGTCAATTAAATCCATCTGGTCCTTCTGATCTAGTGAGTCATTTAGGATTAGTGTTTCTTTGCTGATTTTTTGTTTAGAAGGTTTATTCAATGTGTGAGTGGGTCTTTAAGTCCCCTACTATGACTTTATTGCTATTGATCTCTCTCTTGATATCTTCTAAAGGTTGTTTTATGTATTTGGGTGCTCTTGTATTGGGTGCATATATGTTTATCAGAGTTACATCCTCTTTTTGAACTTAGTATTATGAAGTGGCTCTTTTATCCCTTTTTATTTTGAGGCCTTTGGCTTTTATTTTGAGGTCTATTTTGTCAGATATAAGTATTGCAACTCCAGTTTTTTTTTCTCATTTCCATTTGCCTGAAAAATTTTTCCATCCCTTTACTATCATTCTGTGTGAATTCTTTGTTCTGAGGTGGTTCTCTTGCAGACAGCAAATATATGGGTCATGTTTTCTTATCCATTCAGCTACCCTATGTCTTTTAATTGGAGCATTTAATCAATTTATATTTAATGTTATTATTGATAAGTACTTGTCATCATTTTTATTCTTTATGTTTGTGTTCCTTCTTGCCTTTTTGTTTCTTCTTTTTACAGCAGTCTCTTTAGCATTTCTTGCATTGCTGGCTTGGTGGTAATAAAATCTCTTAGCTCTTTTTTTGCCAATGAAGCTCCTGATTTCACCTTCAATTTTGAATAATAGGCTTGCTGACTATGGTATTCTTGGATTCAGTCCTTTGCTTTGCCTCACTTTGTGTATTTCACCATTCACTTCTGGCCTGGTATGTTTCTGTTGAGAAATAAGTTGATATTCTAAAGGGGGATCCCTTGTAGGTAACATTCTGTCTCTCTCTGTCAGCCTTTAAGATTCTTACTTTTTTATTGATGTTTGCCAATTTAATTATGATGGGTCTTGGTGATGGTATTTTGGGGTTAATCTTGTTTTGGACTCTGAGTGCTTCTTGGACTTACATGATGTTTTTCTTGCCAACATCAGGGAAATTTTTTTGTCATTATTTCTTCAAAGCACTTTTTCTATTCCTTACTCCACTTCTTCTCCTTCTGGTATCCTATTATGTGGATGTTGTTTCATTTTATGTTGTCTCAAGCTCCCTTATGGTCTCCTCTTGCTTTTTAAGTTTTCTTTCCATTTGCTGCTGTGTTTGTGTGTTTTTTCCTGCCTTGTCTTCTATTTCACTGATGCAGTTCTCAGCCTCTTCTAGTCTACTGTTTAAGCCTTCCATTGTGTTCTTTATTGCAGCTATGTCATTTTTTTTTCATTTCCTCTTGGTTCCTTTTCATGTTGGTGACATTTTCATTCAGCTTTTTATAATTCTCATTGAGTTGTGTGTATTTGTCATTCAGCTGTTTGAACATCCTTGTAACCATTACTCTGGATTATTTCTCTGACATGTTACTTGCCTCCATTTCATTTAACTACCTTTCTGGTGATTCCTCCTTTTCTTTCCTTTGGGGATTGCTTTTTTGTCTTCCCATATTTTGCTGTAACATTTTAATTGTTTCTGTGTTCTAGATCCATCTGCTTTGCTACCCAGGTTCCTTTGGTGGTGGTGCTACTTGTGTGATCTCTCAGATCTCATGGGCTTGGTGATCTAGCAGAGCTACCTACTTGTGCTATTTGAGTTCTCTTAATGTAGTTGGGTCTGGAATCTTAGTGTCTTATTTGTGGATGAAGTTTCACGGGTTAGCAATGTGACTCTTCCCTGGCTTTGTTGTGCAAGCTTTTTTGGATGAGATTGTGGTTCTGTCTCATGTGGAAAAGGTTGTCTGATGTCTCATTGGTATGTGCTCATGGTGGGTTTCCAGAGTCTATGGCCTGGGAATAAGAGTCTCAGGGCCTGGGACTCAGGAACTGTGACTTTGGCTGGTGTGGTGTGACTCTTGCTAGATTAGTGTCACTTTGCAACTCACTATGAGGGGCCTGGAGTCCATGACAGTGGGGGTCAGGTGTCTCATAGTCTGTGGTAGAGGTAGTGGGACTCTGGCCAAATTGATTTACCACAAAGAGGGATTCATTATCCAGCAGCAGGATGTCCAGAGGTAGGTAGCCAGGAGGGGAGTGTCATGGATCCTACTGAGGAAGCCATGGACCCTTGGTTGGAGAGGAACATGCCAAGTGGCAGCACACATAGGGGCCCAAGAGCTGCCTGCAATGGGTGTGTCCTGTGGAGTGAAAAGTCCCAGTTTCTTCTTTGGGGATGTGTGCTCTTTCTTGGATATAGTTGCCCAATGGCTGCTAACAGAGGTGCCTAGGAACCATCTGCTGAGGTAGTGGGCTCACAGGACCCATGTGCTGGGGTGGGACTACTGCAGGGATTGGATGCCAGCAGCCTGGGTTGTGACTTGCACTGGCCCAGAGAAGCACACAGGGGCTATCTGCTGGGACTTGCATGCTGGATAGGTGTAACTGCAGTGACCAGAGGTCAGCTGAAGAGGAGGAAGTCTGAGTTTATTTTGCCAGGGCCTTGAGCTCTGGTTTCTATACGAGTGAGCCTAGTGACAACTCACAGAGGCACCCGGGAGACCTGCTGGAGTGGTGCCTCAGGGGGTCTGGGTGCTTAAACAACATGACCACAGTGTCTGTGGGTAGGCAGCCAGGAAGGAGGAAGTCCAAATTTCTACTGCCAAGGCTGTGTGTTTAGATGTGAGCATACCCAGCCAGGGCTCAAGGAGGCACCCAGGAGCCGCCTATAGGGACAGCAGGCTCAGTAGGCCCGCATGCTGTAAAGGCACAACTGTAGTGTCCAGAAGTCAGCAGCCAGGGAGGAGGATGTCCCAATTTTTGCTGCCTTGCATCCTTGGTTGATATTGCGCATGCCCAATGGGGGCTCACAGAGGTAACTGGAACTGTGTTGGAGTGGTGGGTCTCAGGAAGCCTGCGCTATGAAAAGGCACAACTGTGGTATCCAGAGTTCTGCAGCTGTGGGGTGGGAAGACTCAGTTTTTGCTGCTACATCCATGATTGGATATGCAATGCTCAGTGGCAGCTCACAGGGGCACCCATGAAGCATTTGCCAATGTGGTGCACTCTGAAGGACCCTGGCACTGAAGCCGTGTGACCAAGGTGTCTGTGGGCAGGTATTCAGAAAGAAGGAGTTCATAATTTCTACTGCTGGGGCAGTGTGCCCTTGTTTGTATAGGAGTGCACCAAGAAGGCATTCACAGAAGCTTCCAAGAGCTGCCTGTGGAGCTGTGGGCTCAGGAGGCCTGTGCATTGTAAACATGCAACTGTGGTGTCCAGAGTTCTGCCACTGGGGAGGGGAGAAGTCACACTTACTGCTGTGGGGACCAGGCTCCCTTGGAGACAGAAGTCCTAGGGTCCGCAGTTCTGCAGGTAGGGTAGCAGGATTTTGGCTGAAAGGGCTGCTTGATCATGGGCGCTGGGGGTGGTGGTGCTGGTGAGTTTCTGGAAGAAGCCACTCTCCGCTTCAAGATGGCATGGGCTCCGTGCCGGAGTCTGGCAGCCCAGGCAGTGTCCACAGCAGTGGTAGGTGCTCCCTGTCCAGGAAAGCCTGATCTGCAAGCCTCTGCTATTCCTGCTGGATTTAACTGTCCCTCAATCACTCACACAGCTCCACACACATCCACACACTTTCCTTTCACTCTCTCACTCACATTTTCTCCCTCACTTCTGTGTCCTGCCAGGCACCATCTTGGGCCCCAGTAGGCTCCTTTTACCATTATTTTGAACTCCTTTTTAGGTGAATCATTTATCTTCATTTCATTAACATCAGTTTCTGGAGTTTTATTTTTTTTTTTGGAAAATATTCCTTTGTTACTTTACTTTGCTTGATTCTGTGTTGGTTTTTATGCATTAGATACAACATCTACCTCTTCCAGTATTGCTAGAATGAGCGCTGTAGGAGATAAAGCTTCAGCCTGATTTTGGATCTTGGTTATTTCTCAAATCTTTGTGATTATCCAAGCTGCCTTTTTCTGGTTGTTTCTCAGAAGTCAGATGAGATGACACATGCGAAATAGAGGATGAATATTGGGTGCTTAAATAATGACTACTCCCCATTGTGCAGTTATTACTATTTTAGGCTGAAGTGACAGTTTGCCATAATTATAAAAATGGTGCTTGTGTGATATAATTAGTATTATACATATAATTACATTTCTAAAGGATGTAAGAAGTATCTATTTCCCAGCTGTATTGTTAAGTTCTGTTTTTGTTTTTTTTTTTAAATCCAGTGTGGCTTATCAGCTATCTCATTTTCAATTGACCTATTAGATATTAAAAAATAAGAAGCAAATAAATTGAAAAATATGTATTTAAATCTGTAAGTGTGAAAAATATAAATAGTAAAACCAGATTCAATTCAGGAAGTGTTTTATGCTTTTGAGGGTCTTGATAAGGGATAAAATCCTGTCAATTAGAGAAAGTGACCACTTAGGTAGTGTAGTTCAAGAGGAAATTGGAAAACATATTTTCTTTAAAAATGCTCCCTGAGTAATATGCAAATTGACCATACCTCTGCTACACCCACAAGCCACGCCCACCAGCCAATCAGGAGCCCAACCATTTATTTATTTTCTATAATTGAAACTTTGTAGTCTTGAGTGGAGCCAAGCCTCCTGCTCGCTCCATGGCTGCAGCCATTTTTATTGGGATTTCTTTATTTTCTATAATTGAAACTTTGTACCCTTGTAGTCAATTTGCATATTACTCTTTTAAAAATGCATACTTGGTTCCCCTCAACTGCTCTCCCCTGCAGGCCTGGATAGGATTATACTTTTTTCTATAAATCAACACTCTTGAAAGTTTTACATTAGATCCCAATCTATTTGTTTTTTTAGTCTTTTTTAATTCTTTCTATGTTTATTTTGCAAGCACTTATGTGTTACTTATAAAATGCCTTTGTAGACATTTTAAATATTGACAAATTTAATTCTTATAAAACAGTGAATTAGGTGTTCTTATTATTACCACTTATTAGTGGAGGAAACTATAGCACAGAGAGGATGAGCAACTTGTCCAAAATCATGTAGTTAGGAAGTGGGAGGGCCAGCCTTCAGGCCCTGGACTCTGCCTCCAAGGCTCATGCTTTAATCCACTATTCTAGTCCTTGAGGGACATACTGCCAGACTGACTCACAACCTATTTTCTAGTTCTTTTTGTCTTAAAATCCTGTGAAAGCAGCCCAAGTGTCCATTAATAGAAGAGTGAGTGAAAAAGCTGTGGTGCATTTTTTTAAAAAAAGTTAATCTTACCCTTTGTTACATCATGGATGAACCTGGAGAGTATTATGCTAAGTGAAATAAGCCTGTCAGAGGAAGACAGCTATCGTATGATTTTACTCATATGTGAACAAAATAAACTAACAAACAAAATAGAAACAGACTCAGAGAGACAGAGAATAGACTGACAGCAGTCAAAGAAGAGGGGGTTGAGATGCTGAGTAAAAAGCTAAAGGGTTTAAACAAAAATCCAACAACTCGTAGACACAGATAATGATTACTAGAAGAAAGGAGGTAGGGTGAGGTAGAAGAGGGTGTATTAGTAGGAGAGATAAATGGTGATAGAAGGAGACTAGATCTGAGGTGATGAACATACAATACAATAAACATATTATATATAATAGAATTATACATCTGAAAAAATTATATGTATTCTAGAGTTATAACATAGAATATTTTATAGTATTTTAAGTATAGCCCATCTTCTTTTCTTCACCACAGATCTACAGTTCTGACATTAAATTTATCTGGTATTAGATTTTACTCATTTAAGTAACAATAGTTTTATTTCACTTCTCAAAGTTAAATAAAGATGAGAGCCTCTACATATTTCAAGTATTTTTACATATAATAATCTATACCTGTATCTATATCTGTCTCATATCTATATATATCTAATCTTCTCTTATAACTTCCATACAAGTAATCACTACCAAAAGCATTAAACATTTGGATTAAAAAACAAAACACCAAAATCTAAAAAAGGTTGTAATGGCAGACAATAAGCTACTCTATGTAGTTAGCATATCATTGGTTTTGTGCCATGGTGCTAGAACCCTGTGCAAAAAATAATTTTTTAAATTGTGCAAAAAATGATTGTGCAAAAAACAATTGTGCAAAAAATAATTAAAAACCCTTCCTAATATCAGAGAACCCCAAATTTTAATTTTCAGTGAATCAACCATTTCCATTACTTATTACTCCAAGAACAATTAAAGGGATCCAAGAGAACTGAATGAGTCAGGAATGAGAATAAAAAGATAGAGACTTGAAAAAAATTATATAAATACAGATATATGTGGCCGTTAGCCAAATAGAATTGATAGGGGCAGAAATAGAATATTGGAAATTAGCTATAATTTTAAGAAATACTAATTGTGCCCTATTAGCAGTGATTGTTTTGTTCTGATGAAATAAGGCACATTCTAACCTGGCTGGGAGTTGCACATGGGACCTGGGAGCTCACCTAGAAATGGAGCCCATCCTTCCCATCAGGAGTTGCCTATTATCATGGAAGGATTACCAACCTTGTTGTAGAAACAGAGGCGCCAGCCCTTTGAAATTCCCCTGCCCTTTGCATATCACAAGCCCTTTGATGATCCCCAGCCTTTGCATACCTTGCAGGCCTTTGCACATCTCTAGCCCTCATTACCTGTAAACTGTCTATTTGGCATACCCTTTTGCCTACTTCCCCATGCAATCTTTGTCCTCCTACCCAATATAAGCAGTTGGCTTATGGTGGGGTGCAGAGCAGATTTTCGTGGATGACCCGCTGCTCTCCCATACTGCCAGCAGTATTGGGATAAATACTCATATGATTAAATCCTGTCTCTACCTAATTGTCTCAAGTAGTGGCAGGCATCACGGTCCCATTGATTGTCCGGTTAAAGAATGATATTTGATTTTGGGAGACCTCTGTGAAAAAGGATGATGATTTTTCATTCGGTATGGAAATGAGCCCCGATGTGCCTGTGATGTTGGAGCTGGTGCTTATCAGCTCCCAAGATGCTGCATGCTTCCAGTTTTTCCTCCTTCTGCATTCAGTGACTCATGTTATAGCTTGAAATTATCCATGGCGAGAGTATTTACACAGTGGAAATCAGGGCCTCCCACCCAGAGAGAGTTGTCAAACATTTATGAATATACTACGTGGGTGCTTGGATACATAATGAATGTGTGATAGTTAAAAATATTCCTCTAATAGTTTAGAAAGAAACAAATGAAACATGGACAATAGAAATAAATACAAACCCTGACTTAGTTATTCTTATTTTTCATATTATATTTCTGTAATTGAAAGCCTATCTTAGGAGAAAGATAATCAGTCCTAAGAACACCGAATTTACAACTGAATTTCATAACAGGCGTCCAGAAATACAATATCTGTCCACCTTGGAAAGCATTATCAGGAAGCAAGCCCTCACACAGTTTTCATTTCCATTTTTCACCAGACATTTACAAAGAAAAATTACTTCCTACTGAGTATCCATTAGCCCCCAGCACTGATGCTAATTTGCAAACTGCAAGTGCACTGGAGAGCAAATGGATATGAGTCACCAAATACATTTAGCAGGCGCTTCCTCCTCAGCTTCCTGCGTCACTGCAAAGACACTAGTTCCTTAGCAGCCTGGGTAAAAATCTGAGTCCCTTAGTTGTATATTGCCTGGAGAGTTGTTGATCTGAAGGAGTTCTCTTAGAAGGATGTACTGATTTGTATTCGGGAAATCATCTGTGCACATTCTTTCCCATATTTAGGCTCTGCCTCCAGGTTGACATGCTCTTAAATGAGTAATAGTAAGCTAAGAGCACAAACCCTTTTAAAATATATTGCTTTATCAAGAACAGAAAGCCAAACAAATAGAATTGATTTTTCTGTCCAAATATAAAGAATCATGCCAGTAAGAGGCATGCTAACTGCCACTGAGCAGCCAAGAGCAGGGAAACAAGTAAATGCTGCCCTTTTGGAGGCTTGCTGGGTAGGATTTTGTTAGTTTACTTTGTTTTATGCCTTCCTAATTGCTGATGCTGCAAGGAAAAGAAAGGGAAAAGTTTGTGGCTCTAGGGCTTTCCTAGGAATGCTTGGCTGCACAGAATAGTCAACAAGCAACAGATGGAAGAAAGGAAGTTTTCTGCCTAGCCTCTGGGAAGATTGTGTGTACATGGACGACTAATGGGACCAAATGATAATTTCAGATTTATATTATTGAACAAATGATGTAGATGTCTTGATGACTGACTAAGCATTCACTTAGGGACATTTTTATTTTTAAGGATGATTTTTGTCAATCAAGAGTTGATGAGCATAATGAGGCAAAACTTTATTTCAGTGGGAACACTGGCAATGATTGAGGCTAACTTACTTGTTTATATATGTATATTTTTTAAAATTATTGTTGACATTTATTACAGATGTCTCCATTTTTCCCCAACCTTTGCCCACCTCCACCTAGCCATATCTCCTCTTCTCTCTGGCCATCACCACTCTGTGTCTTTGTCTATGGGTTATGTATATATGTTCTTCTGCTAATTCCTTATATTCTTTTTAGTTCCAAAAATTATTTAAGCAACTCTAAAAGAATACATGATATAACCAAATAAACAAATTCTGCAAAAGAGAAAATAACATGAAAAAACAGCAGATGTGGAGTGAATTGAGTTCACAGTTTAGTGATTGAGGCTTCCTTTATGTGTACAAGAGGTAGGCCATTGGTTTGGTTTTGAACTTTTTGAAAATCAAAGTAGAGAGGACAATGTGATTGTTTATTGATATGTCTATAGGATAAAACAAAACAAAACAAAACATCAAATTGCTCAGGCATAGCACTGCTATTCTACATTAGTAGTAAAAAAAAAAAAAATCCAACTGAAAATATCAGTAAACGTTTAAAAGTTGGGCATGGCACTGAGTTGTATGTATTTGGTTTGATGGATATCACCTTTAATTAATTTCTTAAAGGATATTATATTAAAAATGTAGCAACCAACATTTTAGAAATGAAAATGCTAAAAGCCATACTTTAAAATGCCTACCAGACCTGGCTGGCATAGCTCAGTGGTTGAGTGCCGACCTATGAACTAGAACATCATGATTCAATACCCAGTCAGGGCACAAACCAAGATTGTGGGCTCGATCCTCAATGATCCCCAGTATGGAGCATGCAGGAGTAAGCCAATCGATGATTCTCTCTCGTCATTAATGTTTCTGTCTCTCCCTTTCCCTTCCTCTCTGAAGTCAATAAAAATACAAAAAAAATAAATAAAATAAATGTCTACCAAAATAAAACAAAACAAAACAAAACGAGAACAAATCTACATGGAAAGCTTTTTAAATTGTTAGCAAAATTAGTGGAAAGGAACCTTCTACTTTTATGGTTATAACAGTTACACACAATCTAAATTGAATAGTAGTAAAAATTACTCAGCACTGCAAAGACGGGTAGGCCTTAGAAACAATTCTTTTATTATTAGGAAATGTCCCTGGCAGTTGTAACGATGGGCACTCAGAAAAATCAAAGCAAAGGGACCCTGAACCACAGCTCTGTTCAGCAAACATTCCTCTTCCTTACGTAACTTCACATTTTAAATTGAAAGGGGCTGCCTGGTCATGAGGAGATTTTTATTTCTGTCATTTGTTCTCCTCTTCCCTTATGTAAAAGGAACAGTATCACCTAAAAATTGATCAAGAACCCAGCTGTGCATGTAAAAGTTGATGTTCAAACATTAGCTTTTTAAAAATTTTATCCTGCATTCAGCTTTTATCTTGCTGCTTCAGCCTATAGTTTAAAATGACCTGAATGATGGATTCAACCATACTTTCAGGCCCATAGAAATGTAATTCAGTGTCTCTTTATGTTGAGACACTGAATTATGTTTATAATCCAGATATCTGTGTGTGTGTGTGTGTGTGTGTGTGTGTGTGTATGTATGTATATATGTGTGTGTGTGTATATATATATATATATATATACACACACACACATACAGACACACACAAAGCCAGGGGTGGCTATGACTGAAACGACCAGATGGATGACCAAACAGGCTGCGTGGGGTGACCAGGCTGGCAGGGGAGTTAGTGAGGGATGATGAAATGACTGAACATTAGGCTGCATGGGGCAACCAGACAGGGGGGGGGGTGGGAGGGACAGTTGGAGTGACCAGGATAGCAGAGGGGGAAGTAAGGGTGACCAGGTCATCAGGGGAGGGAGTTGTTAGGGGTGCCTATGCTGGTGGAAGGGGGACAGTTGGGAGTGACCAGGCTGGTCGGGGAGAAGTTTGGGATCACCAGGTCAGCATGGGGGGCAGTTTGGGGAGACCGGGCTGGCAGGGATAGTAGTTGGGAAGACCAGGTCAACAGGGGAGAGGCAGTAAGGGGCAAGCAGGCTGGGGGCCAGTAAGGGGTGATCAGGCTGGCAGGAGTGGCAGTTAGGGGTAATCAGGCAGGTAGGCAGGTGAGTAGTTAGGAGCCAGTGGTTCTGGATTATGAGAGGGATGTCCAACTGCCAGTTTAGGCTCAAATGGGGATTAGGCCTAAACTGGCAGTCAGACATCCCCCAAGGGGTCCTGGATTGGAAATGGTGCAGGGCTGGGCTGAAGGGATCCTTCCCCTATGCATGAAATTTGTGCACCAGGCCTCTAGTATAATTATAAATTATAAAGGAATGGACTAAAGAAGGAAAAAGGAAGGTATTGATCATCAACAGGTGGAGGTTAAGAACAGCTTGGCAAAGAGTGGGGATACATTTTCATTTTTACAAGAAGGATGAAAGAGTGGACTTTGAACAAGAATGGATGATGAAGGTAGGAGGTAAAACAATTGTGACTCTGACTACAACATACTGTATGTATAAAACTAATTGCAATTCTATTGGTTTTCAGACATTGTGAAGTCAAGGGTACCTGGAAAGCTTATTGAGATCACCAATTTCTGAGCCTAGAGACTAAGAGGTTTAAGGAAAGCAGGGACAGTGGTGGGAGAGTAGGGAAAAGGTTGCAAAAATATAATTTTGCAATTTACCTCAAGTTGATCCAATGAAGGTGATTCACAGACACTGTTTTATCTTATATCCTTTCTGCCTTCATCCCAGTGCCATTATTTTCAAATATGTGCATGACTACAGAAAATTTTGATTTTGATTCTAAATACTGTACATTCAGAACCAACCTGTGCCATCTATTCTTTCATTGTCCAATCACTAATTTATGTCTTCCTCTATCTATTCATATATGTCTTATATCTCTTTTATTTCCATATGATACTTGCACAAGCAGTAGGATACATAGAAGATGAACCCTGAGCTTAGGAATCCTGAACATTTTATAAAGGAGAGAAAGCATGTTGTCTCTTTGCTCTAAAGAGTGCTTTTCTTAACCTAAGCACTACTGATATTTTGGACCAGATTATCCTTTGTTGGGGGCACCTGTCCTGTGCATTGTAGGTTATTTATCAGTTCCCTGGCCTTTGTGCACTAGATGCCAGTAGCATCCTCAATCATGATTATAAAAAAATATCTTTAGACATTACCAAATTGTCCCCTGAGGGACGAAATCACACTTGACTTATAACTTTTGCTTTAAAAGGAGACATTATTTTCCAAGTATGTTCATTACACAATCATCTTGGAAATGATAGTGTCAAACAAAAGGTAATACTAAGTGCTTCTCTCATAAAATGTGCAGGTATGTGAGAGACCCCTGAAGAATTATCTCCAAACACACTTCAGGTATATGCATGGCATCCTTGTATTATAGCCATGCATATTTTTCTCTGCATCATAAACATTTTGGTAAAATAGTGTTTGGTATATTTTGTGTGTTTTCTTATATGAAGGTGAGAGTAGAAGGAACTACTCATAATATCCTATATAATAAAAAGCTAATATGATAATTGGACCAAACAATAGAATAGCTGTCCAGATGACCTTGCAGACAAAGCCAGGGCTTCGAGGGCTGGCCAAGGCAGGCAGGACTGCGAGGGCTGAGCCCTTTGCATGAATTTTGTGCATCGGGCCTCTAGTGTCTCATAAAATAGTATATGCTGAACAATGTAAATGACCTCTTCCATCTCCTCTATAGAATTTTATTTAATTAATAATCTTGTGATAAGTAGGGTGTTGTTAAAGGGAAGATCAAAGAAGTGAATCAAAGTTCAGCTGATGTGTGGATTTCCAGTTTTCAGAAAAGTGATATACTACTTTAATGGCAATGTCTCTCCCTAGAAATACTACATAAATATTATATAAATACTTTAAGAATGTGGACTTGGGAGGTCAATTTATAAGACTGTTTTTAGACACTACTTATTTCAGTGCTTAGGGAATAAAAGTAGAAGCAATTCGTTGGTCTGAATAGCTGGTAGAGGAATAATTTGCAGATGATGTTAGAACTAATAAATGAATTCAGTAAAGTTGCAGGATACAAAAATTAATATACAAAAATCTTTTGTGTTTCCATACAATAACAATGAACTATCATAGAATTAAAAACAAAACAAAGCAAATAATTATATTTGCAATTACATCAAAAAGAGTAAAATACCTAAAATTAAATTTAACCAAGGAGGTGAGTAACCTGTATATTTAAAACTATCAGATATTAATGAAAAAAACTGAAGACATGAATGAAGATATTTTCAATCAATATTGTTAAAAGGCTCATATTACCCAAAGCAATCTACTGATTTAGTATAATCCTTATGAAAATTCCAATGCTACTTTTCACAGAAATAGAATAAACAACCTAAATAAACCTCCCAAAAACCTAAAATGCTCCCTAATTTAAATTATATTTCAAAGCTATAGTCATTAAAATAATAATATTGGCATAAAAAAAGACACACAGATCAATGGAACAGAATAAATATCCCATAAATAAATCCACACATCATGGTTAATTAATTTATGACAAAAGATACAAGAATATTCAATGGGAAAGGACAGTCTCTTCAATAAATAACATTGGGAGAACTAAAGAGACACATGGAAAAAAAATACTTCATAGCTGTCTTACTCTATATGCAAAAATTAACTCAAAATGGATTAAAAACTTGAATGTAAGACCACAAACCATAAAACTTCAAGAAGAAAACATAGGAAGTAAGCTCCTTGACATAGGTCTTGGCAATGATTTTTTTAAATCTGATACCAAAAGCACAAGAAACAAAAACAAAAATCAATCAAGCTTATTAATTTACCTTATATTAAAAAGCTTCTGCACAGCAAAGGAAAACATCAAAAACAAACAACCAACTACTTAGTGGAAGGTTTTGCAAATTATATATTTGATAAGAAGCTAATATCCAAAATATATAAAGAACTCATACAACTCAATAGCAAAAACAAAAACAAAAAATACCACCCTCCCCCCAAAAAAAATGCCATTAAAAATGTCTGAATAGACATTTCTTCAAAGAAGACATACAGAGAGGGTCAAAGGATACATGAGAAGGTGCTCAACATCACATCAGGGAACATCAGGCAAATGCAAATCAAAATCACAATGAGATATCACTCACACTATTAAAATAGCTAATATCAGAAAGTTAAGAAATAACAACTATTGATGAGGATGTGGAGAGAAGGGAACCTCTTGTTTACTGTTGGTGGTTATGTAAACTGGTGGTTATGTAAATAGTCAGCCACTGTTGAAAATAATATGAAAGTTTCTCAAAAAATTAAAAATAAAACTGCCACAATATAATCCAGCAATTTCACTTATGGGTATATATCCAAAAGAAATGAAAATAGGTTATTGATTAGATAACTGCATGCCCATATGCACCCCATACTGTTCAGAGTAGCCAAGATATAGAAACAACCTAATGGCCATTCAATGGATGAAAGGTATATGTATGCATTCAATTAAATATTATTTAGCCATATGAAAGAAAGAAATCCTGCCATTTGTAAATCCATGGATACCCTTGAGGACATTATGCTAGGTGAAACGAGCCAGATAAAAGAGAGACAAAAACTGCTTGGAATATGTAATATGTGGACCCAGAAAAAAAAAGTCATAGAAATAGAGCAGAGAGGCCATTGGTGAGTTGGGCAGTTGGGGAAATAGGGAGAGGTTGGTAAAAGGATATAAACTTTCAGCTCTAAGATTGATCATTCTGAGGATCTAATGTTCAGCATGGTGACTATTGTATAATTGAAATTTGCTGGTAGAGTAGAACTTAAATGTTCTTATCTTGTATGTATGTGTGTGTATGAGTTTGTACATACACACACACACACACAATCACACACATGGATGTGTTAATTATTAACTAGATGGGAGGAATTCTTTTGCAATATGTACCAGTATGTGTATTAAATCATCACAGTGTACACTTGAAATATCTTACAATTTGTTAATTATATCTCTATAAGGCTGAAAAAATCTTTAATTCTTATGAAGCAGTTACCATTTTTTCTTTTGTACCATTGCACAGTTTGTATTAAGTAGATGTAGTTTACTAAAATAGTATATATTTTAAATAAGAAAAATAGATATATTTTACTTGACATATAGAGGATGTGCTGTCAGGTGAGGAGAATACTTCTCTGAGACTAGAAATCAGGACACCATGATATCATCCCAACTATGCCCCTTACAAGCTGGGTGACTTTCAACTGGTCACTTCTTATCTCCAGCTTTCAGTTTCCAACTCAGTGAATGAAGTGACAAGACTATATTCTCCAATATTATGATAAAGAACTCTGCACAGGAGTTTCTCCTAACATCTGGTTGGGCTTACCAGGTGGATAATCAATATGATTGTGCTGGGTATACTGACGTCTGTACAGTTCAGTGAGAGGGACAGGTAGATAGGCTATCTGTGAAAACATGTAAGGGAAATTTCTGAGATATATAACCTTATTGGTACATCAAGATTTCTGTGGGAGAAGTCATGCAAATTACATGTAGTGCAGTAGTCTTGGAGTTTTTTAGTCATAGTCAACCATGGTATTTACCCAAATCCAATTCACTGCTTCCTTAGGAAATTAGCCCTGTATTGACTCTCTCATTAAGCTACTCACCAACCAATGAGAATCAACATTTTGAACACAAGGGAAACACAGGCAGCTAGATGTCAGCATTATTAATAGATTATAGGTGCCTACATCAAGAAGTATTTCTTCCTTGAAATGGAAATCGTGATTTTAATACATATAGAAGCCAACATTTTCAAGCAAGCCATCTTTCCTTTAAAAGAGACAATAATGTTTTTCACATCAGAGATTTATGCTAACAAATACCACTAACCTCTCACTTACCAACAGTGTTTACAGGTTTGATGAATTGTTTAATATTTCATGACTGCTTCTCTGGTCTTTCTTGTCTTTATATAATTCTCATATTACTACTACACTACTAAAATTAGCTAATATTTATTGAGTACTTACTCTCATTACATGCCAGACATGGAGCTGAGAACTCTGTGGATGCTATCACATTTTATTTTCACAACAACCCCTCGAGGGCTATTATCTTGTCTCTCTCACTTTAAAATGTGAGGAAGCTGAGATTTGGAGGAGAGAATAAGGAGGTAACCCAAAGGCACACAGCTGCTTAATGATTTGAACTAAAGCTTAAATCTGTCTGAAAATGCATGTTCATAACCAAGATGCTTTACTGCTTTGACCAATATCAGCTTGTACTAATAACAGAGGAGATATTAAGTTGGTGGAAAAGAATAATTTATACCATTCTACATGTTTCATTCCTGCAAACTCCTTCCTGTTAATCAGAAATAGGGAATGAGGGGAAATGAAAAAATAACTCTTTAAAGTTGGCTAAATATTTCAAAATGGATTTATTGTTGGGTTAGAGTTGTGGCAAAAAGAAAAAAGAAATATAATACAAAAACAGTTTGTGTTTTCATGTATTTAAGCAAGGATAGGGCCAAATGTGACAAGATCTTTTATGAAGCTTGAACTAAGCCATACTGTATTGTCTTGTAAGAGGATAGAGTATCTCTCTTCAGACCACTACAGACCACGTGGCAAGCCAAACTGACAGTGGAAAGCCAATGTGATCGCAATCATGAAAAGCCACAGTCACTCAAGCTTTGTTTCTAAAATTTCAGAGCAATAATACATAAAAAATAATGGGCTGAAGTATGGTGAAAAAGTTCTTGTCATGACATTGGTACTGTAAAAAGAACAAAGACAAATTTAAACTTGTTCCTGTTCTCTTAATTTCTTTTTGGAAAGTACTGTTGTTCTTGGTAATCAGAATTTGTAGGCCATTAAGAATGGATTAAAAATGGTTTAACTTCATTGATTTTAGACTCCTGTAAACACGATTTGATATTTATAAGTCTCCTCTCTCCCCTCCCTACCCCAGTGGTAAGGCTATTATATTCTCCCACAGTTACCACTAACTGTGACAAATGGTAGGTAGTAGGAGAAATACAAGCAAAATACAAGCAAAAGAATTGCATTCAGTATTAGATGTGTGAATTCTGATCTCCATGGGAAATTAAACTTGCTTTTACTAGCTTTTGCTCATTTATAATATAATTTAATTAAGAAATGTTAGGAAAATTGAGCTGTGGGTGTACTCAGGGCACTGTGTGCTGAGATAGTCATGGGAAACAGACTCTAGGCTATATTTTAATTATCAATTTGTCTTCTAGTAATATGGAGAGGAAGTCACTGGTTTTTAGCCCCTAAAACAGTGGTTCTCAACCTTTCTAATGCCGTAACCCTTTAATATAGTTCCTCATATTGTGGTGACCCCCAACCATAAAATTATTTCGTTGCTACTTCATAACTAATTTTGCTACTGTTAATTTATCGTAATGTAAATATCTGTGTTTTCTGATGGTCTTAAGCTCTACAGCAGCGATTCTCAATCTGTTGGTTCTAAAAGTATTTTGCAGGTGGTCTCCACTCTTCTTCCCTCACATAGTGAATGCAGTAGAAATATTTTGAGGGACGTGCACTTTGACAAATAATATTCATTGTTTTGATTTTATAATTGTAAAGCCTATGCGTTTTGAAATGTAAAAACATCACGCCAAGTGAACATCCATATAAAAGCCTTAAAATTATGTCCCATATCTACTAGTACAGCCTTGCTGTGCTAAGTGTGTCTCATGAACCAGCAGTGAACACACTGCCTCGCCCCGGCACATGTTAGAATTGCTCTCTCAGGCCCCACCCAGATCTATTGAATCAGAATTTGCATTTACTAAGTTCCCCATCCTATCTAATAAATGAGTAATATGTAAATTGACCATAACTCTGCTATACCCACAGCCACACCCAACAGCCAATCAAGAGCGAGTATGCATATTAACCCAACCAAGATGGCTGTGACCACGGAGAGAGCAGGAGGCTTGGGTTTTTCTGGTAATAGAGGAAACCAAGCTTTCTGCATACCCTGGCCAGCCTAGGCCTCCACTCAAGGCTACAAAGTTTCAATTGTACAAGATAAATAAATCCCAAATACAAGGGCCTCTGCTTGGGGGCATGGACAGCTTGCAAACCACCACAGGCCCCTCACCCAGGCTTCTTCATACCACAAGGGAACCCCCTAACCTGATCCAGGACACCCTTCAGGGTAAACTACCAGGCCTCTATTCTATCTAGTAAAAGAGTATTATTCAAATTGATCATCACCTCAACACACAAGAAGGCTTCCCCCATGTGGTCAAAGATGACTGCCCTCATTTGGACACAAGATAGCTACCACAAGATGGCCAGCAGGTGAGGGAAGTTGGGTGGGGCCAGGCCTTCAAGGGAGGGCAGTTGGGGTGATCAAGCCTGCAGTAGAGGGCAGTTAGGGGTGACCAGACTGGCAGAGGAGAGAAGTTGGGGTGACTGGGCCTGCAAGGAAGGGCAGTTGGAGGGGGCAGGCCTGCAGAGGAGAGAAGTTTGGAGGAACAGGCCTGCAAGGGAGGGCAGTTAGGTGTAACTAGGTCTGTAGGGGGGGGCAGTTAGGGGTGACCAAGCCTGCAGGGGAAGGAAGTTAGGGGCAAACAGGCTGGCAGGGGAGCAGGTAAGCATAAATCAGGCTGGAAGGGGTGTGGTTAGGGGGTGATCAGGCTGGCAGGTTGAAGCAGTTAGGGGCAATTAGGAAGGCAGGCAGGAGAGCAGTTCTAGATTTTGAAGGATCGGGCCTAAATAGGCAATTGGACATCCCTCCAGAAAAGCAACTGGATTTTTAAGTTTTTTCTCTGCCTGTGTGCTGCCAAAAGATATTTTGTCTAAAATGTTGACTTTTTAACTCATTGTATTATTATTGTAGAAACATGGCTAGTGCATGGCAAGGTATTAATATTTTTGCAGTTAAAAATGACATTTATTCTGAGGCCTTTCTTTCTGTTTTTTTAAGCCTCTCCAAATACTTATGACATGATTTTTAATAAAACACAAAAACAAATGTGTGTGTGTGTGTGTGTGTGTGTGTGTGTATTAAGAGATAAGGACTATGTCTTGGTAAATCAAGAAAAGCGAATAGTATTAGATCCCACCTGATTCTAAAGAGACATGCTACCTTCTGTGGAGTCCAGGTGAGTAATTCCAAAGCTGGTTCTGATCTAGGACCTTTCCAAGGCTTGTCCATGTGTGCTAGGCGGAGGTGGGGTGTTTAGAAAACCTTTAACAATGTATGAATTCAAGGATTTCCAAGGCCTTTACCCCCAGTATATTCTATTAGCCATTTAGTGTCTGTATGAGTTGAAGAAATGAAACCTCAATGAAGTCACCTTTTTGTTTAAGCAGAATAATATCAGATTCACTAGCTTTGCCTTGACAGGTGTGGCTATGCACCTAAAGGTTCAATTTCTGGTCATGGCACATGTGAGGGTTGAGGGCTCAATCCCCACCAGCAGGGACTGTGCTAGAGGTGTGTTCTCTTTTATTGATGTTTCTCTCTCTCTAAATATCAATTTTTAAAAATCTTTTACAAAAATTCACTTGCTTTTATTTTATTCTTATCATGATTAAATAGTTTTGCATCTCTAATGCTTTCCCCACATATTACATTATTTTCCTCATGCCTCAAAGTTCAATTCTAGTCTCATCTCCTCCAGAAACCAGTGCACTTGCATTATCATATTGATTTGTTATTCTCTGAGCCCTTTGGCACATGGGCAAAACACGCATTAACATTTTATAATATGCCATGGTTCATTATTTTTTTTGGATATGTCTACTTTCTCTTTCAAACCAACTGTCATTTAAAATAGACATGAGGTTTTAACAATGTGGGGTTCCTAATGTGTCCTAGGGGCTTAGAACATAGTGTTTAAAAATAGGGTGTTGACTAAACCAATTTATCCCATTGCTTACAGAATGAAACTCAGATAGATTTTTTTTTTGTTACATAGAAAGGGAATCAGAAGGCTTATTAAGGCTCTGAAGGAGGTTATTGCAAACAGAAGTAAAAGATGATGATGGAAAGAGAGTTGAAAGTGTTTGCAGTCAAACTGTATAAACTTCACAGTTTTGCCTAAAGCTAACTCTTGATGCCAATTCCGCTTACCCGATTTTGTCAAGGCCAAGGTTTGTGAAGGGTGGGTGAATGAGGTAACTGAAGCTTACACCAGACTCTGGCACCATTACCTTGGCCTATGTTTCTGGCAGTACCGTACTCTCTTCTGTAGCAGTAATCACAACACAATTATTAGAGACCATTGCAGATCACTAGTTTTCAGACTAAAGGCTTAATTGTTCTTGTCTTGGCCTAGGTCCATGGTCGGCCAACTGCAGCTTGCGAGCCACATGCAGCTCTTTGGCCCCTTGAGTGTGGCTCTTCTACAAAATACCATGGATGTCCTGGGCAAGTCTATTTTGAATAAGTGGTGTTAGAAGTTTAAGTTTAAAAATTTGGCTCTCAAAGAACTTTCAATCATTGTACTGTTGATATTTGGCTTTGTTGACTAATGAGGTTCCCTACCATTGACCTAGGTGTTTCCGAAAAAAAACCAAATTAGTTCACTTATTCTGATCTTTGAACATGAAGAAGAAAGTTGTTGGCAACCAGAAAAATCACCATTTTCTAGAATGTAGTTAAATCCTTAAGTAATGAAATCCTGGGCTGTGTAGATCTATCACATTCAGATGTGGTGTGGGGTTTCATGATGTTGTCTCTCTCACCTGTAGGTGCTCTGTAGGCATAGGTGATGCCCAGAACATCCTGGGAAGTCTGCTAAAATTCTTGCTTGTGGGCTTGAGTAGTGAACTCAAGAAGTTCCCCCTCTTTATGTCTCTTCTCCTGTACTTAAATACATTTCTTAGAGTCTGACCCATTAGTGTACACTAGCGGTAGAAAGATTTGTTTGCTAGTTATCATGCTGGGAGAATACTTTTCCTTCTCTTCCAAAATTTATGAAACACACCTAGAAAAACTTATAGGATTAATTATTTCACTCATTTCCACTATTAGAGATCAGAAAATTGGCTAATCATGTTCTGAGAGATGGCACTTACAATTCATTGCATATAATGCTTTGTTTGCTATATTCGTGCTGACGTACATGTGCTGATAGTTACTTTTGTACTCTTGCTGTGTCTTGTGTAAAGGGCATGGATGTATTTTAGCATTTTAAATTGTATTTTAACCAAACAAGGATTTTTCTGTCATGATTCATATATAAAGTCTCACAGTAAAATAACAGTAAGTGAATGATTACTCTGTTGGTATGGTCTTCAATCAATTTTGAAGTCCACTATGACTTAATATGATCTGCAAATACAGAAGCATCTTTAAGTTAGAGAATATTTGCTTAGGCAAGAGACTATTGATTCTATAACTGCTCAAATAATTTTTATTGCTAATAGTATTAATCACATCACTTCCCTCCTCACAATTCTGTATTGTCTTTTCTCCCAAACCTTCATCTATTCATTTTTCCTCTTCTGCACTTTAACTTAAATCATCTTGGTCAGTGGGATATAACATTGTAACTCATTCCTAAGGTTAATCACTTAAAATGATTTCTCTTAAATGTATAGGGGTAGGCATCATGAAAATAGACAGTGCCACATTTTATGAATGAATGATCAGATATTTATTTGTAAACTCAGATATGAAGGCTGGACATTTTCTGAGATTATCTGTTGTGAGCATTATCTATTAATCAGGTATTGTACTAAGAGGTTTACGTACATGACCTCAGTTAAACTTCAACCCAAGGTTGGTGGTCTTATCATCATTTTATAAATGAAAGCAAATTAGGGGGGAGAGAGAGAGAGAGAGAGAGAGAGAGAGAGAGAGAGAGAAAGAGAGAGAGAGAGAGGAAATAGATTGGGAGTTTGTTAATATCTATCACATGGCTAATAAGAGTTGAAGTTGGAATTTACACCCAAATATGCATGACTCCATATTGCTTCTCTAGAGAGAAATGGAAAAATAGAAAAACCATTTATCCTCCAATATGACTATGACCCAGTAATGCCTTTGAAAATAGTATCCTGGGAAATCTACCAACCTAGGTCCTGCCTTATAGCTTTTGTACTCAGAATGTCTTTGCTTGTGAAGGGGAGGCTGAAATAACTCTGTCCCTTCTCCAAAAGAATTTCTGGTTATAATTACTTGGGCTGCTGGGGTACATATATTGTCCACCATTCAACCATAACCTGGCTTGAGCAAGTTGCTAATGGACTAATGTGATGGAAAGTAAATGTAAATTTTATTGAATCTTGAACTCTAATAAAATCCAAGACCATATTTAAAAGTTAAAATGCTGATGATGTCAATGGACATTAGGAAGGTGTAGAGGTAGTTGTGGAAACCAGATGCCTGCTAGAAGAAAGAAAGAGGAGACCCACTTAAAAAAAACCCTTGTCTTTGTGGGAATGGTTTCTTTTCAATTGCAAACTATAAAACACTTAGTATTTTCAGAAAACAGTGTTAGCACGATGGTTAAAAGAACTCGGTAAAAAGTGTGTAGACTTTATATAGGTTATACCTATGCATCAGTTAGAGTTTTGCCATTAACAATTTATAAGACCAATGGAAAGCTTTTCAATGCCCTTGAAATTGGGACAATCCCATCTGTTATGGTTGTAAATATTTGCACTAATTTTGAGCATCTGTCTATGTGTTCATTGCATGTTTCTTACATTTTTCTTTAAGTTTTTATTTATTTTTTTCATTTTTTATTGTGTTACATGTATACATATCTTCTCATTGCCCTTCCCCCCCCCCCGACAGGCATACCCCAACCCCCAGTGTCTTGTGTTCATTGGTTATGCTTATATGCATGCATACAAGTCCTTTGGTTGATCTCTTATCTACCCCAACTCTCCTTAACCTTCCTGCTGTAATTTGACAGTTTGTTTGATGCTTTACTGCCTCTGTATCTATCCTTTTGTTCTTTATTATCCACAAATGAGTGATATTATGTGGTGTTTCTCCTTCATTGACTGGCTTATTTCACTTAGCATAAGACTCTCCTTCATTGACTGGCTTATTTCACTTCCATCCAGGTTGCTGCAAATGGTAAGAATTCCATTTTTATGGCAGCATAGAATTCCATTGTGTAGATGTACCATAGTTTTCTGTTCCAGTCATCTGTTGATGGGCACCTAGGCTTAAATTGAAGCTATTGTAAACTGTGCTGCTATGAACATAGGGGTGCATAAATCCTTTCTGATTAGCGTTTCTAGTTTCTTAGGATATATTCCTAAGAATGGCATTGCTGGGTCAAATGGGAGTTCCATTTTTAGTTTTTTGAGGAAACTCCATACTGTTCTCCACAGTGGCTGCACCAGTCTGTATTCCCACCAACAGTGCACAAGGGTTCCTTTTTCTTTGCATGCTCGCCAACACTTGTTGTTTGTTGATTTGTTGATGATTGCTATTCTGACAAGTGTGAGATGGTATCACATTGTCGTTTTGATTTGCATCTCTTGGATAATTAGTGACTTTGAACATGTTATCATGGGTCTCTTGGCCTTCCTTCTGTCATCTTTTGAAAAGGTTCTATTTAGGTCCATTGCCCATTTTTTTTTATTGGATCATAAATCTTCCTTTTATTAAGTTGTGTAAATTGGCTGTAGATGTTGGAGATTAAACCTTTATCAGTGATTACATTTGCAAATATGTTCTCCCATAGAGTGGGCTTCCTTGTTGTTTTTTTGATGGTTTCCTTTGCCATGCAAAAGCTTTTTATTTTGATGTAATCCCATTTGTTTATTTTTGCTTTAGTTTCCATTGTCCTTGGAGCAGTATCAGTGAAGAAGATTTTCTGGCAAATGTCTGAGATTGTGCTGCCTGTGGATTCCTCTAGTATTTTTATGGCTTCTCATCTAATGTTTAAGTCCGGTATCCATTTGGAGTCTATTTTTGCATATGGTGTAAGTTGGTGGTCCAGTTTCATTTTTTTTGCATGTATCTGTCCAATTTTCCCAACACCATTTATTAAAGAGGCTGTCTTGGCTCCATTGTATGTTCATGCCTCCTTTGTTAAATATTAATTGAGCATAGTGGTTTGGGTAGATATCTGGATTCTCTTTACATTTTTCTTAACAACACAGTATTGCAATAGTCCTTGCTTTTTTTCTGAAGTATAATTTTTTATGTTGGTTTTGAGTCAGCAATGTTTTATAAAACTGTCACAATTAAGTTTCAAATTCTTTCCTTGGCTCTTATGTGAAATTTTCCTAATGTCTCAGGGAACAAGTCCAAGTGTGGTTATCTTCAGGTTTTTTTTACAAAAATTAAGCTATTTTTCTGCTATATTTATTCTCTTCAGAAGTTATTCATCTTCAAAACAAATATAGCACACTTTGATGTAGAGATTAAAGGCATAGAAATACTTAAGTCTTTGATCCATAGACAGGTTATTTAAGTAATCTGAAAAGATTTTTAAAAATCAACATTAATTAAAGACATTTACATATAATAAAATATTCTTACCGTATTGAAGAACTATTGAACTAGATATATTTTGTCGATTTATTTATTTGAAATTAAATTTCCTGTTTAATTAGATCTGGTGTTTATATCTGAGGAAAGTAAAATGGCCTTTAACATTTTACAAGCATTTTTTTTATAAGGAAAGGTGGGTAACATATTGATCAATTATGAGACTGACATACTATTTTTTTTTTTTTTATCTCTGGCTGCTCTGTTAAAATATAAAGTGCTGGGTTGTACTATAGCAGATATTTTAGGAGTTCTATTGGGTCTGTATTTCATTTGCTAGTTATGTGGGAAGTTCCTCAATTTGTAGCCTGTATGGCACCAGGCATTGGATCAGAAAGTTATCTGACATATTCTGACATGTATTATCAAAAAGTGAAAACTAAAATTATTGTTTCCTGTTTTTATAAAATTTAAAAAAGATTTTCTTTGATTTGAAAAGATAAATGTTAAAACAGGTCTGCTCCAACCCACAGTCAAGAGGAGAAACAGCCCAGAGATGAAGATGCTGATGACACCTTGCCATGCTAGCAGTCAGCAGCTGTGCATCGTTACGGGATGCTTAGGACCAAACCAGAGACCTGCATTGCCACCATTTGTCCACCATCCAGATATCATTGCTGACGTGTACACATAAGGAACTGTTTGACATTGAAACTGGGACTCAGAACTATTGGACATTGAAATTGGGACTCAAACATCTTTTTTCTTATAGGTTTATTTCTAGCCTGCAGAGGCAAGATGTTTTTAAAGAAAAGAATCTGGGGTGGGCTGGAGGGTGATAGACTAATGCAGAGGCAAAGAAGCCATGAACAGACTGTCATACTACAGTGGGAAGGCAGGGAAGGTTGGCGGGGGTGGAGGTATGGGGGGAGGGGGCTGTAAGAAATCAACTGAAGGACTTGTATGCATGTATATAAGCATAACCAATGGATAAAAGACATTGGGAGCCAGGGAAGTGATGGCATGTACTGAGGGTTAGGGAAAGCCGGGAGAGTGGGAGGTTAAAAGGAGGGGGAAAAAAAGGAGACATATGTACTCCTATTTGTAATACTTTAAACAATAAAAAATAAACAACAGAATTTGATATTCTGGTGTAAAAAAACTATATATGATGTCAAGTAGCATCAATATAATAGTGAACTAGGAGTACTTGAAATAGGGATTCACATTCAAAATCAAAACTGGTTCTGTCATTAAGAACAATTACCCTGAGTTGCTAACCCTTTTCCATCAAGAAATCTAGTATGATATAGTGGAAGCAGCAGAGAGCTTTGAAATAGTAAAGAAATGTGTTGAGTTGGCTTTATATTTACTAGTTGAATGCCTTTGACTTACACACCTATCTTCCATAAGCATTGGTTACTCATCTATTAAACAGCGATGATTATAATTTTAACTGGGTTACTGTGAAGCTCAAATAAACAAATATTCATACAGAAAAGTTTAATATTAACATTTGTTATTATTATAATCACCCCAAAGACCAATGAATCTTGTGGCATCAACATAGGATGAAAAGGAAAAGTGAGAGTTAGTCTAAAATTAATTTAAAAACTCTATGTCATCCTGGATTATCTAGCTTTATTTCCAAATGACTAGGAAATAAAGCTGATTAGCACAGATTTTCAGTGATGGTGAGAGGAACCAAGCCTTGGGGCTGCAAAGATGGGGAGAGAGATGAGGAGCCTCTTTTCACTTTAGCTCCCTCTCTCCTATATTCTCTTTAACAAGACCATCTGCAAATATGGTTCAAATCTTTTCAGGTTACTTAGGTGATGACAGAGTTAAACAGCCCCTCCCCATCACTAGATAATGCTTTGAAAGTGAAATCTCCTAAGTCCTTACTCTAGTTTTTCTAATGCTATTCACAAGTTGGTTAGTATGATTGAGAAACTGAATACCTCTTCCAAATGTAAAGCAAACCCCAGGTTTTTATGAAAACCTTGAACAAAAATTCAGCTCAAATAATGGCATGCATATCAGTTTCACATACAACTCATAAATATCACTTAGAAATCTTAATTTTTTTTCTTTTTGCCCACCCACAGATAATGCGTGCTGGGAAGGAGTTTCTAACTGTAATGACACAGGAATGTGGTAGAAGGGCTGGCATTTGGAGGGTCAATGGTCTTCACCTCATTGTCAGTGAAAATTGCTGTACAAGGACTGCTATGAAAAATAAAACTTATTAAAAGGTTTTGAAAGGGCAATCACAAATTGCCGATGAAAGTAGATGAAGCTATGAAAGAGATTTATGAAGATTGATTTAGAATTGAATAGTGCTATGAGACACTTTTGGAATTCCACAGCTTGGCTGGGCCAGGATAGAAGGGATGAGAATGGGTAAAAGACTGTGTCCTGTTTGCCAGCAGACACATTAGGCCCTCGGATCTCAGCTGTAAAATTCACTGTACTCTGAACCTGGGCATCGTGGTTGTGGGAAATGCCTGTGGTTTTCCCAGCCTGCCTCTCTCAGCAGGATTTGAGTGCAAGTAGTGTCTAAGGCTATAAGAAACCAATAGGAAGGGAAGCAGTAAAAGCAAATCATTAAAACAAAATAGCAATGAAGTGTTAATTGAAACAAGTGTTTAGCATACTGTGAATCAATGTAAGATGATACTCTTTAGGGGGATGGGGTATGTGTTCTTGGTTGGCTGAGAGTGTCCCACACAACTAGGAGGGATAAGCCCAAATAGCATCTGTAGAGATAAGAGGGACTTGACCAACAGCATGTTTAGCTGGTAGAACTCAGCAGTTTCTTCCCTTAAACCAAGAAACTCTTTAGAGAATATATCAGTTTACTGAACTTTTCAACTTTAGCCACCTGCTGTCAAATTGTCATATGCTATCTTTCTTGCTCTAGACATAATTTAAATCATGCTTCTAATTGTATCAAAGTGATATCAGGATTGAATAACTATCACTGACTTTCTATTCTTTTTATAATAAAAACTTTAAAAGTGACTAAATTCTAAAACTTTAATAGAACAGAATGCTATTGAAACATACCTGTATAGGTTTGAGCATGTGTTTTAATCTTGAGTAAAAGAGAAAAATTAAATTCCTAGTAGAGCTATTTCTAATTCCTCAGGAAAGTACAATGGGAACCATTATGTTGTACAGGGGGCATGGCAGGTGTGGATTTCGAATCTGTTAGAGAAGTGGTTCTCAACCTTTTTAATGCCGCTACCCT
This sequence comes from Lasiurus borealis, assembly GCA_004026805.1. Classification (NCBI taxonomy): domain Eukaryota; kingdom Metazoa; phylum Chordata; class Mammalia; order Chiroptera; family Vespertilionidae; genus Lasiurus; species Lasiurus borealis. The sequence goes on along the minus strand of PVJN01005523.1, from coordinate 9,576 downwards.
TTAATACAGTTCCTCATGTGTAAAGGGCTCCTTGGAAGGCACATGGGCATTCTTTAATTATTGTCAACTGAACCCAGTGGCATTGGCAAAGCCACACCATGTGAAGATGCCTTGCCAAAAGGGCAAGGATGTTGTCAGGTTGACCTTCATTTCAGCCCAAGGTGTGGGGAAGTGGGTTTTGATATCTAAATCCAGCCTAGCACCAGGAATGCTCAGGGCCTACTCAAGAATGCACATAATCTCTTTTTGTCTTGATGCTTCGTAGTACTTGGGGGTATAGAATAAACATGCTGTATTGGCTCTGGGTCGCTATCTCTCCATCAGAAGAGGGCAGCGGTCTACCCAGCCCCAGCTTTTCTTTCTATCTCTGTGTCTTGTCTCTTTTATTTCTCAATCCCCAGCCACCTTTACTCAGGAATTGGATCTGCTCTCTACCCACGCTGGATGCGGAAAAGAGAGAAAATAGTTACACTCATGTTGTGCTGACCCCCATCCATAAAATTATTTTTGTTGCTACCTGTGGGTCATGACAGATTGAGAACTGCTGGCAGGTTCACCTAAAACCATCAGAAAACACAGATATTTACATTACAATTCATAACAGTAGCAAAATTACAGTTATGAAGTAGCAACGAAAATAATTTTATGGTTGGGAGTCACCACAACATGAGGAACTGTATTAAAGGGTTGTGGCATTAGAAAGGATGAGTGACTTTAAATCACCAGCTGAGCACTCTTAAACAAATTAGTTAATTCCTATGTTTTGTATTGCTAACCTATAAACTGAGGATGACACCATCCTCACAAGGTCTTCATGAGGATTAAATTGTTGCCAGAGAAATCAGTGGCTCCAATTTCCTTGACATTAGTGGTAGTGAGGTTCTTAAGTTACCATTGAGAATAAGAATTTCCATCGGCCCCCCAAGGGAGAATGAATAGTTTTTATCAGCATGGAATTTTATTTCTTAGGTTGCAAAGTCCCATGACCCTTAATCTAGTCCCCAAAAAGGTACAGCTGGGCCTCTAGTAGAGCCAAAAGTAGGGCTAGTGTCCAAAGTGTCTGTTCCATGGTGGTCTGGGTCTCATGTAGCATTGGGCTAAAGTCCATTAGTCCATTGTGTGATTCCCACATGGCTGTGGGCCACATGGGCAAATGTAGGGGATCATGCCCCCTGAAGCAGGAGTCAGGTGCCAGAAGCAAGCGAGGAGGGGAGGGGCTCCTTTGTTCAGGAGCTTAAATATTAAATCTTTCCAGGCTTGCAGTGACTATGACTATTCTTGCCACTTGCTCATTCCCAGGTGTGACTGATAGGTAACCACCTTCCCAGATTACCCAGACCTTACTGGACATGCATTTAAACTGCCTTTGTCCATTTCCTCCCCACATCCATCTGCAGGGTATAGACTTGGAGAATGTTAACTCAACTTCCGGGCAAAGCTGAATGAATGGCATGCCTATATTATGTAGTCTTCCCTTTACTCTTTTCCTGTTAAATAATAACCAGATTATCATAATGGTATAAAAATCATACCCATAAAAATAGTTCTGGCACATAACAAGGAGTCAAAATATTGTCTTCCAGTTTCTTTTCTAGGACAAAATCCCTTATAGTTTGAATTTACAAATATGGAATGAGGGAACAGTGTAGCAATTAAGAATTACTACGTCACACTTAGAAATAGTCAATCTGCCCATATATATTTTATAGGATGAGACAGTTAATATAAAAATATTTTCAGTGGTGAAGGCCTAGGGAGGGGGCAGGAACAGGGTGGAGAGTCTATAGGGAGAAAAGGGGATACCTGTGATATTTTCACAATAAAGATAAAAAATATTTTCAGTTGAATACTTAGATTTATGTATATGCTATATTATAAAATCATTTAAAATGTAAATATGATTTATTATCACAAATGAGATAAGTTATAAGTACAAAGTTAACAGTGATCAATTAATAAATTTTAAAAACCTGGGACATGCTTTAGAAAGATTTAAGAATGAAGTTGGTATGAGGAATTGCAACTGAGATGTCAGTCTCACAAATAGACATGGAATTGTCCATTCATGAATCTGCTATCTAAAAATACCACCTTTTTCTGGCTTTCTCATTAATTCTTCCATAAGAAGGAGAACATCTGAATATCTCTTTTTATACTTCCCGAGGCACGCTGTGCAGAATGTTAATTATCAAAAACAGAAATAGAGCAACCTTTAAAACTGGTGCTTTCATTGCAACATTTAATATCTAGGGAAATAGGAGTGAAACAATGGAAAAGAGATTTGCTTGTTGCAATTTCCAGGTCATTGTAAAAAACAAAGGTACTAAGAACTAAAGGAAGGGAAATAAAATGGCCCCTTTTCTGTTAGGTCCTAGCAAACCAAGCTTGTGCATATGCCATATATTGTGTGTCCATCCACTACTGTGCTTGCCCATTTAGGCTTGGTTCTGACCCTTCACTGTATGCTTTCGAGCCTTTAAAATTATTTCCTCAAACACCCTGACTGCTTCCACATATGTTACCCATCTTCATAAAACAGAGTAGCTATTGTGCTCCTTTTGTTCTCTTAACCATAGATCAGAGCACATTTCTGCTCTCCTGCACTGCTGCACCTGCCACTGCGGGTGCCTGAGAGTGAAGGTGAGACCTGGCAGAGGCCATAATAAACTCCTTACTATTGTTACTCAATTTTTCTTCTTTCATATTTTCAAGAACAATGTGCTTATTTGAATTAATTAAACTAGCGAAGAAGTATATGCTAACCTCATGATCTTTATTTCTAAATTTATGGCTATATTTCCTAAATACACATTCATGCTTAAAGCAGATTGTAGTCATTTTAAAATAGAGACAAAGGCTACCAAGAAATTAAATGAAATGTAAGGAATTTTTAAAACCTCACAAGGGTCTTCTTTTTATTATAGTCATTTTTTAAAACTATAACTTTTTAGTCTTTATTTTCTTTAACAGATACCATTATATCTTCTTAAAATGTTGTCTAAACAATCTACTATTTTGGTGGCCTTTTAAACATAATGCTTTAGAATATGCACAGACAAGGGAAAGAGTTAAAGTGCAAAATAATGTACAATAAATAGTTAATTACTTTCCTACTATTCCACCATATATCTATATAGGGTGGGGCAAAAGTAGGTTTACAGTTGTGAGATATATAAAACAGAATTTATTATTATTTTCCATATGAACAATTGTAAACCTATTTTTGCTCCATCCTGTATATCTGATAGGCGAGGAATGCCTGTATCCCAAACATATTCACATACTCATGTCTGAAACCTATAAATATGTTCCCTTACATGAAAAATGGGACTTTGAGGATAAGATTCATGTAACAATTGTGAGCTAGGGATATTATTCTGGATTATCCAGGTGTGCCTGATATAATTATAAGGGTCCTTATGTTATAAGAGAGAAGCAGGAGGCTCAGAGTCAGAGAAACATTTGAAGGTGCTATGCTGCTGGCTTTAAAGACGGTGGAAGGGGAACAAAATAAACTGATAAACAAAATAAATCCAGAAACAGAACCATGGAACAGACTGATGAATCTCAGAGGAAAGACAGGGGTGGGAGTGGGATGTGGGGCGAGATTAATTGGGGAATTTATATGCATGTATTCATAATCCATGGAAACAGACAATATTGTGATAAAGGCCTGGGAGGGATGGGTGCCAGGTGGAGGAGGTCAATGGGAAAAAAAGGATAACAGCTGTAATACTTTCAACAATAAAGATAAATTAAAAAAAAATGAATGAACAAAAAGAATCCCAAAATAATAATAATAATAAAGATGGTGGAAGGGACCATGAGTCAAAAAATGCAAGTGACCTCTGGAAGGAGGAAATAGCAAGGAAATTAATTTTCCTTAAAACATACAAGAGAAATGTAAAACATCCACACCTGTGTTGATGAAAAATTCTAAACCTAAATAAAAGAGTTTACTAAAGAGTTTATTTGCACCAAGGCTGAAGGTCAGATCCAGAAGCAAAATCTCAAAAGATTGAGAATGTACTGCAAGGAATAACAGTTATACAGTTTGTTGTTTGTTTTATACATTAGACACAAAGAAGAAGATGTAAAGAAAGTTACATGAAATCCATTGGTGGTAGATTAAGGAGGCAGGAGAAAATAAAGTGGAGAAATCTCTAGGATTGGACGAAAAGTAAAATGGATATATATATATATATATATATAGCTTTTACATTAGTGGGTGCAGGAGACTTAACATTGAATATACTTGGTTTATAGAGGTATGAAGGTAAAAGATAATGAGGAATGTTGGCATCATTTTGCCCTGGTACCAGGGTGTTTATCTCTGGAGGTTTGGAGATGGGAATCATTCTGTCACAGTAAGTATATTATCCTAAATGCATATAAACAATGGGATGGACTTGCTCAAGGTAAAGATTATCACACAAGTTTTAGGACATGACTTCCCATCATAACCATGGCTCAGTTATGAGTTTTTATGATCAGATATTTTGTGTGATTACTTTTAGTTTATGAACTTATCAGACCTTCCAGATAGCCCCATTTATGTGATTTTAGCACAGTTAAGGCCCATTTTTTATTTCTGATTTCCAGAATAAATTTTTGGTATTTAAAACCACTGTTTGAGGCAATTTAATTTAGCAGCATTAGAAAATGAGTAAATCTACTTGCCTATCTATTGATACAAATTTATATCACCATTTCTACATTTTTCAAAAATAAGAACATATTTACTGATGCACCTTCCATTTTATTCTATAATATTTTCATATCAGCTCAAATAGATAATGCTTTTTAAAAAATATAATTTTAGTTATTTCAGAGAGGAATGGAGAGGGAGAGAGAGAAAAAAAAACATCAGTGATGAGAGGGAATCATTGATAGGCTGCCTCCTGCCTACCCCTTACTGGGGATGGAACCCACAACCCTGGCATGTGCCCTTGACTGGAATTGAACCCAGGACCTTTCAGTCCACAGGCTCTATCCACTAAGCCAAACCACCTAGGGATAGATAATACATCTTTAAAAGAGCTGTGTATTGTGTTGATATATAAGGTTGTAATATATTTTTATAACGAATTCTCTATTCTATTGATGGATATTTATCTTGTTTTCATTCTATTTCTTCATCAAACAGTATTTAATGTCTGTATAACATTTTAAAAATTATTACATAATGTTTCAAATTGGGACAGTGTAATAATGACTCACATGTACCTATTATCTCAGTTCAACATTTATCAGCCTTTAACCCATTCCAATGACTCCTCCGTCCCCCCCACCCCCCCGCCCAACTATACATAAATTTCTCTGGGCACTTTGAAGATAATTCCAGACAATATCTTAGTATATAGTTCTAAAGCATAGATTTTGTACAATTTAAAGCATATTCCTAGCATATGTCTTAGAAGTAAAAGTGAAACTGGGAAAAACACTATTTTTAGTTTCGTAAGTTATTTCAACATAGGATATGTTAAATAATGTCCTTAATGTCACCTGATGCATCCCAATACACCAAACTTGTTTTGATATATTTCTCAAACGATTAACACTCAGGTTCACAGAAAGTGAATTTAACAGTTTAAAATAAACTTCATGATATTTAAATTCATATAAATTTTAGAAAAACTTTAATTTTTCATTAATTAATTTAAGGGTAGTTTTGTGGGTGGCAGACAAGGCAAGTGATTGTCATGACATATCTTTTCTTAAAAACATAACTTGTTTTTTCCAGTGTTGGTTTCCAATACCAGCAGGCTCAAAGTCATTTAGAAATTCACAATTAGTAAGTTACATGCATTTGAAACTCATTAAAATGTTTTTCCTCAAATTTGTACTGTGATTTTTTTAAAAAGTGTTACTTATTTTAATAACTAAGGTTCTTATAGGGTATCTTCAATCTATGGCCAAAGAAACTTGTATCTACCTACTGAAATAAAAGGTAAAGTCTGTAAATGATGTTAGAGCTTCATTGTATGCCTTCCTTTTCCCACATCTTTTTTTTTTCTGTTTAAGAATTCATGAGTTTCAAGATTTCTCTGTTCTGCTTGCTAAATGTAAATGTGAATTGCCTGAAGCATGCTAGTAAAATTCAGTGGTGAGCTCTCCAGAGTCGTACAGCATTGTTAGGAACAAAAAAAAATTACAGAGTAAGTAATTTCATTAATAGTATTTTCAGCCAGATTATTTCAGTATCTTCCTGATAGGATTCAAGTGAAGGCATTAAAATCATTCAGTATTCTATAGGGTCTGGGTTGCTTTTGCCTTTGTATTGACCCCAATCACATGTGAGTTTTCTGTGACACTTTCTGAGAAACACATCCGTGAATTACACATAGAGAAATGCCACTGGAATATTTAAAGACATATGTTCATATTTTATTTTACTCAAAATATGGATCACATTACATTTATTTAATATGTAAATGCATATAGATGCCTTCCCTGCATGTCATAAATATTTATTTATTTATTTATTTATTTATTTATTTATTAATGTATTACATGTATACATATCTTGCCATTACTCCTCCCCACTCCCATGCATACCCTAACCCCCTAGAGTCTTGTGTTCATTGGTTATGCTTATATGCATGCATACAAGTCCTTATCTAGCCCACCTCTCCCTAACCTTCCTACTATAATTTGACAGTCTGTTTGATGCTTTACTGCCTCTGTATCTATCTTTTTGTTCATCAGTTTATAATGTTCTTTATTACCCATAAATGAGTGAGATCATGTGGTATTTTACTTTCATTGACTGGCTTATTTCACTTAACATAATGGTCTCCAGTTCCATCCAGGTTGCTGCAAATGGTAAGAATTCCCTCTTTTCTGTGGCTGCATAGAATTCCATTGTGCAGATGTACCATAGTTTTCTAATCCACTCATCTGCTGACTGGCACCTAGGCTGTTTCCAAATTGTAGCTATTGTAAATTGTGCTGGTATGAACATAGGGGTGCATAAATTCTTTCTGATTGGTGATTCTAGTTTCTTAGGATATATTCTCAAAAATGGGATTGCTGGGTCAAATGGGAGTTCCATTTTAATTTTTTTGAGGAAACTCCATACTGTTCACAGTGGCTACACCAGTCTACATTCCCACCAGCAGTGCACGAGGGTTCCTTTTTCTCCGGATCCTTACCAACAATTGTTATTTGTTGACTTTGAGCATGTTTTCATGTGTCTCTTGGCCTTCCTTCTGTCTTCATTCAAAAATATTCTATTTAGGTCCATTGCCCATTTTTTATTGGATCATTTATCTTCCTTTTATTAAGTTGTATAAGTTAGCTGTAGATGTTGGAGATTAAACCTTTATCAGTGATAACATTTGCAAATATGTTCTCCCATACAGTGGGCTTTCTTGTTGTTTTGCTGGTGGTTTCTTTTGCCGTGCTAAAGCTTTTTATTTTGATGTAATCCCATTTGTTTATTTTTGCTTTAGTTTCCATTGCCCTTGGATCAGTATCAGTAAAGAAGTTCTTCCGCATATGTCTGAGATTGTGCTGCCTCTGGATTCCTATAGTATTTTTATAATTTCCCATCTGATGTTTAACTCCTATATCCATTTGGAGTTTATTTTTGTGTATAGTGTAAGTTGGTGGTCCAGTTTCACTTTTGTGCATTTATCTGTCCAATTTTCCCAACAACCTTTTTAAGAGACTGTCTTGACTTCATTACAAGTTCATGCCTCCTTTGTCAAAAATTAACTGAGAATAGTGGGTTGATATCTGGATTCTCTATTCTGTTCCATTGGTCTATGTGTCTGTTCTTGTGCCAGTACCAGGCTGTTTTGAAAATAGTGACTATGTAATACAGCTTGAGGTCTGGTATTGAGATCCCACCTACTTTATTCTTCTTTCTTAGGATTACTGTGGCTATTTGGAGTCTTTTTTTTATTCCAGATGAATCTTTGGAGAGTTTGTTCTAAGTCTGTGAAATATGCCATTGGTATTTTAATGGGTAGTGCATTGAATCTACAGATTGCTTTGGGTATTATGGACATTTTAATGATATTGATTCTCCCAGTCCATGAGCATGGTATGCTATTCCATCAGTTTACATCTTCCTCTCTCTCTATTTTCAGTGTCCTGTAGTTTTCTGCATATAGATCGTTTACCTCCTTAGTTAAGTTTATTCCTACATATCTTAAATTTTTTGGTGTAATGGTAAATGGGATTGCTTTTTTAGTCTCTCTTTCTGTAAGTTCACTATTGGTGTACAGAAATGCCATAGATTTCTTGGCATTAATTTTGTATCCTGTTGCATTGCCGAATTCATTTATTAAGTCTATTAAGTTTTTGAAGGAATCTTTCGTGTTTTTTTTTATGTACAGTATTATGTCATCTGCAAATATGGACAGCTTTACTTTTTCTTTTCCAATTTGAATGCCTTTTATTTCTTCTTCTTGTCTAATTGCAATCCCTAATATTTCCAGTACTATGTCAAACAGGAGTGGTGAGAGTGGGCATCCCTGTCTTTTTCCTGTTCTTAGGGGAAATGGTTTTAATTTTTGCCTATTGAGTATGATGTTAGCTGTGGGTTTATCATTATAGCTTTTATGATGTTGAGGAATGATCCTTCTATTCACACTTTGCTGAGAGTTTTTATTAAGAAAGGATGTTGGATTTTGTCAAATGCTTTTTCTGCATCAATTGATATGACTGTGTGATTTTTATCTCTCAGTTTGTCTATGTGATGAATCACATTTATTGATTTGCAGATATTGTACCAATCTTGCATTTATGGGATAAATCCTTCTTGGTCATGGTGTGTGATCTTTCTGATGTACTGCTGGATCCAATTTGCTAGAATTTTTTGAGGATTTTAGGATCTATGTTCATGAAGGATATTGGCCTGTAATTCTCTTTCATTGTGTTGTCTTTATCTGGTTTTGGTATTAGGGTGATGCTGGCTTCATAGAAGGTATTTAGGTGTTCCTTCTTCTTGAATTTTTTGGAATAGTCTGAAGAGAATAGGTTTTAATTCTTCCTTGAATGAATGGCAAAACTCTCCTGTGTAGTCTTCTGGTCCTGGGCTTTTGTTTGCTGGAAGCTTTTTGATGACTGCTTCAATTTCTTCCAAAGTTATTGGCCTATTGAGATGTTTAGATTCTTCCTGATTGAGTTTTGAAAGGTTATATTTTTCTAGGAATATGTCCATTTCCTCCACGTTGTCCAGTTTGTTGGAATAGAGTTGTTCATAGTATTTTTTTAAACTGTCCTTTGTATTTCAGTGGGGTCTGTTGTTATTTCGTCTCTTTCATTTCTGATTTTGTTTATTTGGGTCTTCCCTCTTTGCTTCTTGGTGAGCCTGGCTAGAGGTCCATTAATCTTGTTTATCTGTTCAAAGACACAGCTCTGGACTTTGTTGATCTTTTGTATTGTTTCTTTGGTCTCTACATCATTTATCTCTACCCTGATCCTTACCATTTCCTTCCTTCTGCTTTCACTGGGGGCTTTTATTGTTGCTCTCTTTCTAACTCTTTGAGTTGTAGGATGAGGTAATTTATTACCATTGTTTCTTGTTTTTTTTTTTTTTCAGTAGGCTTGTAGAGCTATGAACTT